>JAVGWX010000003.1:88690450-88922950 GCA_036924085.1 Ariolimax columbianus
CTTCTTCTTCTTCTTCTTCTTCTTCTTCTTTGATCAACTGATGCTTTGTTTCTAGTCCGATGAAGTTCACGAAGGAAACTGCGTGTCTGGTCTGGTCCCAACAGCTTTTCGTGCATGGTCGCATCCTCGGGCCAGACTGCCTCTCTTTGGTCAGCATAGGTAGGGCAGTTCTGCAGAATATATTCTGGTGTTTGCTTTGGTGCTCCGAAGTCGCACGTGACAGTGTCTCTATTACCCATTCTGTAGAGGTAGGTCTTTAGTTTGCAATGTCCCGCTTTGAGACTGAAAATCTGTGTCTGCCTAAATCTGTCAAGTTTAGCTATGCTGCTATTTTCTGACTTGTATTCTTTGTGCTGGTCTCTCTCTCTCTCTTCTGTCCTCGTGGATCGTTTGATGAGTGCCTTTGCTTCTTTATAGCTCTGTGGATGGGGAGTCTGCGTTTTGCAACTTCCAGCTTTTGCAAGCTCGTCTGTTTTCTGGTTTCCAAGGATCCCGTAGTAGGCCGGAATGCACTGTAGGACTATATGTGTTTTTGTTAGCCAGCAAACCGATGTTGTATTTGATCTCTCTAGCTCTAAATGTGCCGCATTTGAGACCTTGTCATTCCAATTCAAACATCTGCTGCAAAATTGCTCAACATTCGAGGACCAGAGAATGCACACTTTGCCATCCCCAGTACCAACATTAGAAAAGCTCTGTGGCAGTGGTCGACAGACTCAGGATAACTGCTGCTTTCTTTGAATAAATTTGAGTTGAAGTCTGACATGAGGCAAAGAAAAACCCTCAATTCTGCGCAGGCATTTACTGATGCAAGGTTATACTTTTTAAGTAACGGTTTCTGTTGCCCACCAATTTCAGAATTGAAGATACTCATTTTCATTCATGACCGAATCGTCCTGGATCGCTGAAAATTCCTCAGTGCCATGAAATACTTCTCCCTTTTGTAACATGTTTGAACATCCTTATCAGTGACTCCTAATGTATAGATACTGCTTTAATGAAATAAGGAGATCTCAACGTCTGTAGGGCTTCCACACCTAATGTAATCGGACCGTATGCGAAAGCAATTATTGTGAGAATTTAAGTCATCCCTGTATGGATTTGAAATTAAATTTCCGAGATTTGTCACGCGTTGGTTTTTGTTCTGAATTTGAATGTGGTTAGTTACTTAGGTATCTTTCCATTTATGTCTTTAAGTTCTGCTGGGAGCTTAACTGGTCTGTCTTGCGTCAAATGCTTTGCGTCAGTCAATGTGAGCCTGTAACGCTGCACAATCACTAAATTGTCATCTTTCCACCTGCCTCGTAGCCGCCCATTTCCCTGTAGCCAGATCTATCAGCTTTGTAAGCCATCAGTGTGGAAGTTAATGAGTGCGTATTCTCATGAGATGGTCAATACAACGTATTTTGTTTCTGGAAATGTATTCTGTACAAGATGTAGTGATGACCATACTGCGATTATCGTCGATTTGCATTCTGTCTTCCCTGGTAACACCGATGATCTTCCTCAAACACTTCATTTCTCTCGTCGAATTTCTGTTCTCAAGTGCCCTGTACAGAGGCCCTGTTTCGCACTGGTAGTACAGAGTCGGTATAAACATACTGATTATTAGATGTTGCTTTGTTGTCAAACTAATGTTTGGATATCTAAGCAGAGGTAACAGAATATAAGTTACAGCATATGGTTTCTTACGCCTAGTCAGTCAAGCTTAGCACAACCGTCTGTAGAATCCTGGTTCACCTTCATCAGCACGCTCAGGATGTAAAACAAGCTTCTGTAAAAGGTTACTTAAAGCGCTTTTTAGTGCGAAATACACTGGCCAAGACCCTCACCTGACCTACTCGTTGGTTGTCCTGTAAACAGGCTGTTGTCGAGGACAGCAGCCTGGCTAACAAGGTTAGGTTCGACGTGATCCCTCTAGTAGTGAGCGACACGCCGATGAAGGCATGCATATGACAACCGCCTGGAGGACCCTGGTTCACGCTCGGGATGTGAGGAAAGCTACGACAACCCGCCACTTAACGTCCTTTTTAGGGCGCACAAAGAGTAAAGTTTCTCATTTGAGGCATTCATCAGCAACAACAACAACAACAACTACATCCAGACTGCGAGCTCTGCAACTTTCAGACTGATAGATCCGGTTTCAGCGGGAAATTTGTTTAATCGATCCATGTTCTCTTAGTCGGACTGTACTTGTGCAGCCTGCTTCCAGGGTCGCCACTTAAATGCGGAAGTGGGTCTTGGTCAGTTATGGGTCTTTGACCCTGATGAGTGCAGCCATCTATAAGTCGCTGGCTGCTGTCAGCTCATTCACTGCTGCATCGTCGGCCCCAAGTTTAATTAGGTAATGCTAGTTTCTTTCCGTGATGCATCCTTTCGGTGTAACTTTCAACAATATCGAATTAAATTGTATTCAGTAGTTGTACTAAGACAACCCCCAGTAGTCAGCCGGGGTCTTTGTGTATGGCAAAGACAAGAATAACACCACTGCCCCAAAGTGAGCATGTCGTAAGAGGCGACTGTGGGACATGGCATAACACCGACCATGGTGGTGCCTAATAGGCTATCGGTTAACTTTGCTCTAGTGTTTGAGTCTATTAAGATGGACTCGCACATCGGTTAGCCACCCTTCAAGAAACTGGTTGTATACAACCTCTGTAGTGTCTTCTAAACCAGTATTAAGCCCTTAATTTAAGTTAGTCCTTTGGCTCAAACATCGGCAATGCTAGAAAATACAAGAGATGGAAAGACTACATTCCGACGAGCGAAAAATAAGCTCGTAGTCGGTGGCCGACAGGCTTAGATACTAGTCCCCTTTCTAAGAAGACGTGGGTTCAAAATCTTCGGCAACGCTTTCATGATTTTCTAGCTGATGTGGAAAAAAACCTAGATTCCACATTGTTCGGTAACTTTGGGGCAAGCGGAATGTATTCCTCAATCATTTAGCCTATTAAGCAGCAATGGAACTGCTACTGTGTGGATAGTTTTGGTTTTAATTAAAATATGAAGAGAAGAAGAATAAGAAAAAAGAAGAAACAGAACTAAAAGTAGAAGAAAGCGAAGGAAGTGGAGAGGAAGAAAGCGAAGGAAGTGGAGAAGAAGAAAACGAAGAGAAGGACAGCCACAAAAACAACAGCAAGAACAAGAAGAAGAAAAAGAAGAAGAACAAGAAGAAGAAGGAGAAGAAAAGAAGGAAGAAGAAAATAAAAAGAAGGAAATGTGAAGATGTACACAAAGCAGAAAAAGACGAAAGAAGAAGAGAACAAGACGTAGAAGAAGAAGAAGAAGAAGGAAGTAGAGAAGAAATGGAAGAAAAAGAAGAAGAAGAAGAAAGTAGATAAGAAGAAGACGAAGAAACAGAAGAAGCAGAAGAAGAAGAGGCAGACGGAGAAGAAGGAGACAGAGAAGAAGAAGACCGTGAAGAAGAAGAAGAAGAAGAAGAAGAAGACGGAGAAGAAGAAGAAGAAGAAGAAGAAGCTGAAGAAGAAGAAGAAGAAGAAGAAGAAGAAGAAGAAGCTGAAGAAGAAGAAGAAGAAGAAGGAAGAAGAAGAAGAAGAAGAAGAGGAAGAAGAAGAAGAAGAAGAAGAAAAAGAAGAAGAAGAAGAAGAAGAAGAAGAAGAAGAAGGAGAAGCGTTCTACGTTCTACAAAATATAACAACTTATTTATCCACATAAGTTTGAATATCATTTTTCTATCCATTCTAGAGACAATAATTGGGACTTCCTCCCTTTTCGGTTCTGGATTGGTGTTTGGACCGCTGGGATGTTGCTAGTGATAGTGGCCTTTGACCTGAGCGTGCTGGTTCGATATGTCACTCGTTTCACCGAGGAAAGCTTTGCATCCCTAGTCGCGTTTATCATTATCTACGAGGCCTTCGATAAACTAACCGATATTGCCAAAAATGAAGCACCGCTGCGGATGCATCCTGGGGAGACCCGGGAGATGCCCTTTTGCTTCTGCAACTATTCGGCGAGTATGTTGTTGCTGTTGTTCTTGTTATTGTTGTTGTTGTTCTTGTTATTGTTGTTTTTTTTTGAATGCCCACATTGAGTATGTTTACACGTTTGTGCGACTTGAAAAGGTCGTTAGGTGGCTGATTGATGTAGCTTTTGTCACATCCAGAGCGTGCTGATAAAGGTACCCTGGATTTTAATACATCAACTACTTAAACCTGTACATCGCCTAAGGAATTTTGCAGGTATAAAACAGATTTTAAAGTGTACAGCGACACTGCCAAATTCGAACTAAGATTTTGACAATTTATGCAGTATACAGCCTTCTGTTTTTGCCGTTATTGCCGAAGAAACCTTGGAGAAGTCTCCTGGTTCCTGCTCTTCTGGTAACCAACTCTCCTTGAATGCCTCCCTTTAAGTGTATAACGACCTCGAGAAATTTGAACTGGTTGGAATGGTCCAGAGCTTGATCTCTGAGCACAATCTTTCTTCTACTCTCTTGAGATCAGTATAGTTCTAGAACTACCAATGGCTATCACTCTGTTCTCCTGCTCTTTCTTCCAGATATGTAGGTAGGGCTGAAGGTTCGCCTATAATTTAGAATTCATGACCAGGTCGTCGATAAACGCCAGCTCTGATCTGTAAACTGACCTCATCGTCCAGTACTTTAATAAATACTTTTTTGTCTTTTCCTTAGAGACGTTGATGATATCATCCATGAGAAGGTTCAAACGATAGGGTGGCGGAAAATCACAACCATTTTGGTTTGTTGCAACGAAATATTCAATTCTAAATTACATGATTCATAAAAACACGCTTATTTCTAGGGAAGCTCATAATGATTTCGCCTGTAGGTGGAAAATAATCAATATAGATTAGCTACGTAGCAGCACATCACTTTCAATAGAAAACACATGACACGTTCAATTTTACGCCGTTTTCATTGTCAGATGTGACCAACGGTCCAATGTAGGTTACTTTCGATATCAAAAATGATATCATTGAGTAAAACACGCACCCGGTACGTGGGAGCCTGTTAGTGTCTAATAGAAGTGTGTGCAATTGACGAGCAACAATAACTGCCAGCACGCATGCTTCCCGCCATCTGCCGAGAGAGATATAACACCTATGCGTCTGCCTAGTGTGTTATAATGTCGAATCTGTTAAATTTAACATATATTGCTGTAATCTGCCACGTTTATCGGAAGAGGCGACTCAGGAGGGCTTTTCATGGATTTGGCTACCGCATTCTACAGAAACATACTACAGCCCACGTAAACGTCAACAGATTTAGACAGGTCAACGATTGATGATGACATGCTCCACAGACAGCGGGAAATGTTTCAATTGATTGATTGATTCGGTGATTGCTTGATTGGTTCCTTTGATTGATTGGTTGATTGATTTATTGGTTCTTTGATTTATTGGTCATTTTATTAATTGGTTCGTTGATTGATTGATTGGTTGAATGATTATTTGATTTACTGATTAGTTGATTGATTGGTTGATTGACTGATTATTTGATTGGTTGATTGCTTGTTGATTGATTGGCTTGATTGACTGGTTGATTGACTGATTAATTGACTGATTGATTGGTTGATTGTTTTTTGATTGATTGGCATCGATATACGAGGACCAGAGAAAGCACATGTGGCCATCACCAGTGGCAACACTAGACAAGCTCTATGGCAGTGCCGACAGCCTCAGGATGACCGCTGCTTTTTTCGAAAAAATACAGGTTGACGTTTGACAGCGTACAAAGAAGAAGAAGAAGAAGAAGAAGAAGAAGATTGATTGGCATGATTGACTGGTTGGCTGATTGTTTGATTAACTGGTTGTTTGGCTCGTTTTGATTAGCTGATTGTTGGTCGATTGATTAGTTGATTGGTTTGTTAATTGATTGATTGGTTGATTGGAAGGTTGATTAATTGGTTGATTTGCTGCTTGATTGGTTTGTTGATTGACTAATTAATTGATTGGTTGATTAATTGGTAAGTTTATTGATTTATTAATTGAATACTTCACTGGTTGCTGTATTGATTGGTTAACTGATTTATTGACTGATATATTAGTTAATTAATTCATCGATTGATTAGTTCGTGGATTGATTATCGGATTGGTTTATCTATTGATTGATTGGTTGATCGATCGATCAATCGATTTACTGGTTGATTGATCTCTTGATTAAGAGAATGATGGATTGGTCAATTGATTGACTGTTTGATTGATTGTGTGATTGCTCTATTGGTTGATCAATTGATTTATTGATCTATCAATCGATTGATTGAATGATTGGTTGGTTGATTAAACTCAAAATGTTATGTACCACATGGACAAATGTATTCACACGAGCTCTCTCTTTGTTTCACTTCTTCAGCTGGGGGATGGAACTTGACGCTAGGCCCTCCATCCTTGCCAAACACTTCCGGGAAATACATGAATGAGACCGCCTGCCTTGCAGTGTCTAATATACTCAAGACAACAGGGGAGGGAACCTTAGCTTGGGTGTGCGGCAAGTCCTTCTACAAGGCAGATGTCTTCTTATTTTCCTGCATCCTTTTTGCTTCCACTTTTTTTATGGCCATCTTCTTTGTGGATTTCAGGAACTGGTCATGTTTTCCTTCATTTGTGAGTACCAACAAAAAAAGAATAATAAATAGGGGCGCTTTAAGTGTGGCCATACTACGTTATGGCATCAGTGCCAAATTATTGCCCTGTAACTGTAGATAGGCACAGACGTAAGGTGAGGTGAGACCTGTAGGGTGTGCTACGTACGAAGTGCAGCAGGAAAGACAATTCGCCACAAAATTCGCAAAAGCACGCTAAGGAATATGGTGGCCGACTACATCGGTTAACTGCTATGTTGACGTACAGAAGATAAAGTGGCTGAATATCTGATAAGGATGTGGTATAATCAACAAGCATCGAAATTGTACTACACGTACGTGCGGTTTCAGGGGCGGGCGCGAGCAAGAGGGCGACCCAGGCGACGATGGATAGATATTATCCAAGAAACATTCCAAAACTTGAATACATCGGCAGCACAAGCATCCCATCTATCCCAGACCAGAAGTCTACGCATACCTCCTCTCTATGACACAGCAAGACAAGAGGATTAGAACAAAAGAAGAAGGAGAAGATGAAATAAATGTAAATGAAACATTGCTCCTAGAACCTTCTTCATTGCAATGAGTTTAGCTTCTTTCATTGCTGAAGGTACCAGCGATAAAACACGAACTCTCAAGCTCTCCAAGCGGCACCGAATTTTGTCCCTGACTTCATCACGTACCAATCTACACCTGGCTCCACTGGGAGAAACGGTCATAACATGAAAAAGCTTACGACGTACGTGATTACAGATACATCTTTATCTATGTGGCCCAACTGCAGTTCGAGTCGTATATGGCCCGGGAAATGATATTGTAATGGTAAAAACATATCTTCCGCCTGAAGAAGAATCCTTTGTTTTTCCGCTGCACCGAAATCGGGGTTGGTTGGTTATTGATTCAGCGGCATGTGAACCATGCCCTTTGACCCAATGCCATGTAGTTGTATCTACAAGTGTTTCTGGGCTGTTGTTTAGTTCCGTACAAAGTATTCCATGTGTCTGACCTTCGAGAAAAAAGCTCTTTATTAACACCATCAATCGCTCACTGAACACTCAAAAAGATGGTGTTCAACAGTTTCGTAAGAACCAACCGGCATTCTGTTCAAGTGCCTGTTAAGTTATATAAGTTGAGTGCGAAGTGGGAAAATGGTGCTTTAATTTCTCCTTTTTAGGAGGTTGATGTTGTCTTTGGATGCGCATAGCTTTTAGAGCAAGGAAATTAAAATTAAACTGGTTGTACAGACTATGTAGAGGCTTCTAAACCAGTATACAAACGTTATGTTAAGTTATGGAATTGCGATGGCCATGTGTTTGTAGATTTCTCTCCCAGTATTCCCAATTGCCCACCTGTTAACCAAGAGTAACCGCTCTTTGACTATCTATACAGTAGTTGGTATGTATTGTTGTTCTTGACTTGATCCTTTCTTAGCCAGTCTGCCTGCCATGTCATTGCCAGGTCTGTTTGAGCGACTAGGGATCCATCACGTAACTATTCTGACTTTATGTGATGTGATAAACTGTCTGAGATCGTGAAATTTTAGAGATTCCCAGAAATCAGTGATCTTTAAATATCTTGTTTAAAACTCATTCGGCGATAACTCGATTACCAAGTAGGAATTTTTTCAATTATCGAGTCATTTTTTTAAGTTGTTTTTGTCTCTGCGTAACCGATTGTTATACGCACAAAACTAATAAGAGAAGAAAGATGTGAGGCACAACACATGGAAGCAAACTGAACAGAAAATTTATTTTCCAAGTGGCGACATATGGTTATGAGACATGGACATTCAATAAATCAAATGTCAAAATGAGCACGGCTTTTAAAAGAAAGTGTTACAGAAGGATGTTGAAAATATCATGATAAGGAAAAGGCAAATAGTAAAATCTTGAAATCGCTGCATATTGCTGAGAGTGTGTATTACAGAACATTAACTCATAGACAATATCGACAGAAACAAATCTACGATATTTCGGTTATTTGAAAAGCCATAACGGGTTTGAAGAGAGTGATAATAGAGGGTAAGGTTTCTGGAACGAGGAAAAGAAGTATATCGCAATAAAGATGATATCAGGACATTATGAACGGTATGGGAATGTCTTTGTACGACACGGGCCGACTTGCCCTTCGATGAGCTGCACACAGAGCTGACATGGTGGAGACTACGTTCTGGAAAGAATATGTCCCTTAATGATGATCGGGTTGTCACCAGAAAAAGATATAGACTATTTGCTTGCAGTGCACAAAACCAATAATAAGCCAATCACTTATGGTTAATGTTGGTGTCTCATCACTGGGCCACATTGGAATTTATTTGTATTTAGTCTTGAAATAGGATAGAAGATGATTACAACCGCAACGAACGGTTGTTGAGGCGTGAGGAGAGGAAGTGCCAGAATTCTTCATCTTCCAGCAAGTGCATCTTGCAATGGAAAAAGCTGCGCGACTCAATCGAGTGAAACCTGAGTTCTCAGAAACAAATTTAAGGCCAACAAATGATCGTTGGCTCTTTCCATCTTGTCGGACGACAGAAATTGCACTTTGAAAAAAAGGGACGTAGCTACAGTCCATGATGATAACGAATGTGACTCGTAAGACAAATCCGAGCAAAGAATTGTCTTCACAGTGTGTGCAAGTAAAATCCGGGCTGTTTGCGGCATCGCATGGTATGGCGTATCTTCTCAAACGATGAGTCCGCAGATTATCTGAAATCAGTATTTCCTCTGTATGTATTCCAAGCTTAATCCTAAAACGCCACCAAACACGATCCACGGCGCCCTTTTCTTATGATTTCAATTAGGTCAGGTCATCCCGTAACCGATGAGGTCGTTGGGGCACACATGAAGACATCCTCACAACTCCACGCCATCCCTCTCTATCAGATGCCGATGCCCGTGACTCTTCTGGTCAGAGACTGGTCCATTCTTTTATGTCCATGTCCATGTCTCACACGCATAGAGAAATATTGACAGGACCAGTGTACGCATTAATCTGATTTTCGTGCTTAGTGCTAACCGTTTATCTTGCCAGATTTTGTTAAGCCGTGCAAGCGCCGCTATTGTCTGTGCTATTCTGGCCAACACTTCACATTTTGATCCTTCATCGCTGACAATCGACCCAAGATATTTAAAACGGTCAACCACTTCGAGTTTCTGACCGTTAGCTTTTATCTTGCTGTTGAAGCCCGTAGCGTTGTTGGTAATTAATTTTGTCTTTCCAGCGTTTATCTCCATACCATAGTCAAGAGCTGTTTCATCGAGCCTTCTGACCCATTCCTGGAGTTCTGCTTCTGAACCCGCCAACCCGTCGATATCATCTGCAAAACGAAGGTTGGTAATCGTTCGGCCCCCTATCTTGACAGTACCAACGTGACCTCCAAGTGCCTCACTCATAATTCCTTCAAGGAATATATTATAAAGAGTTGTAGAGAGTGTACACCCCTGTCTCACACCAACTGATGTGCGAAACCAGTCTCCTCGCCTCCCATTCACAAGAACTGCACTAGACGCCTTGTTATACAGGTGTTCAAGGATCGTTATAATATTTCCGTTGATATTATGCATCCTCATAGTTGCGCAAAGCGCTTTATGCCATACCCTATCAAACGCCTTCTTAAAATCCACAAACACATGATACAGTGTTTGCTGCTGTTCTAGATATTTCTCGCTTAGCAGCCGTAAATTAAATATCTGTTCTGTAGTGCTTCTTCCCTGTCTGAACCCTGCTTGCTCCTCGGCAATAATGTTCTCTGCTTGGGGTTTCAATCGGTCGAGGATTAATTTAAGCATGACCTTGCTAGGGTGGCTAATGAGGCTTATTGTTCTGTAATTTTGGCACAGCTTTAGGTTTCCAGACTTATGTAACGGTATAACTATTGATTTCGTCCATAAGTCCGGCCAGTTTCCTGTCGCCCAAATTTTGTTACAGATGTGTGTCAGGCCTTCCACCACTACCTCTCCACCTGCTTGTAAGAGCTCTGCTGGTATATTGTCCATGCCGGCCGCCTTCCCTCTTCTCAATGTCTTTACCGCTGCAATTACCTCTTCCTTCGTTATCAGTTGGTTATCCTCTATATTTGTTGATGTTGGGGGGGGGGGGGGGATTGTTTTCTCAGGTTTGTTTCGCCCTTTATAGTTATATAGCTCGGAACAGTACTCTGTCCATCTTGCCAGTACGTCATTTCCCTCAATGAGACACTTGCCGTTTTTATCATGGATCATACGGTTCCTGCTTTGTGTTGGTGTTACCGGTTCTTTGACCACCTTTCAATTAACTGCCTGTTTAATTCGTATCCCGCTTGCACACTTTTTTGAACCAAAGTAATAGTCGGCCCTGAGACCTTTTATTTCTAACTGTATTGCCCCATAGAGAAGATAATTTTGCATTCTGCCAATTTCCATCCTCAGAGTGTGTCTCAGCCATCTGAAGATGAAGCATGGGACAGACCGTGTCTGTTCTCTCCGCTACGTCTGCTTTGGTGATCTTGTCCTACCACCCAACTCCCAGGATTTTTGACAGGCAACTCATGTGAACGCAGCCTAGCCACCTCACCTGGTGCATATAGGTGGGTCAAGGTACCCGACCATAAAAAAAGGGTACTGAGAACACAGGCCTGGCAAACCACCAAACAGTCCTGATCTTAACCCCGTACACTATGTGCATTGCGGCGTTTTACAAGATAATGTCTGCCTGAAGAAAACTGACAACGTGGATGAGCTAAGAAAGCAGATAAAGATGAAGCAAGGGATGTAAAAGTAATACAAGTAAGACGGCCACGCCTGAATGGCTGCGCTCTCAACTCCTGTGTTTGTGTCGTTTTCTGACGTTAGCTGGTTCCTATTCGGATTATAATTTACAACTTCTTCACCAGGTGGTATAAATGACTATTCTGTGGAATTGATGTGCTTTCGATCGATTATCCTGATTGCATTTCCCTGCATTTCATGCCTGGCTTAAACCGTGGAAAACCAGTCGAAGATGGCGTTCAACGTTCCGCTTAACTGCCTACTAGAATTCAATCCAGATTATCACTACTCAAGTACCTCCCTGTTTGGACTGAAACCGCCTTCCTCCTACCAACCCTCCCCCGCCTTCCTCCTACCAACCCTCCCCCGCCTCCGCTTCTTTTATCGGAGATTACACGATACCTCTCCCAACCTCGAATTATATATACATCAAGGATCACGCTGGCAAAAGGTGGACACAATACAGAGGTCTCGGGGGCGCAAATGGAAAAACATGGAGTCAGACACGGACAGACACAGAAAGCGTGACACAAACATTGGTCTAACACATACTCCTTGCGGCCTTCATCTCGAGGCAGCGGAGTACTCTGCTTCAATTATGGAGTTTGTAGTGATTTCGGTCGACAGGCTACCCATGAACATAATCTCAGCAGTTTTACATGATAGTGGTCGTTCTACGCAACAGGCCTTTGACGCCTACGTGAACATTATTGTTAAGGGATGTATTAAAACAGCACACACTTGATGTGCTAATGAGAACGAGGCGCACCCGTCTGCAAGCTTGTGTTTCAGCTGAGGATGGACATATTGAGCATCAACTGAAATATTCGAAATGTAGACAAACATTGTATCACATTTGCAAACAAATTTGGTAATAATTTTATTATGTTTGGCCGTTAAAATTTTTTTTTTAAATGCAATGGCTTATATAGCAAGATAGCGATCCTAGTCAAAAGAACCAAGAGAAGAAAGATAACAATCGAATGGAAAATAAACAAGCAAATATGCCTTTTATCTTCTTCTTCGATCAACTGATGCTATACTTCTAGTCCGATGAGGTTCAAGAAGAAAACTGTGGTTCAGGTCTTCGTCGATCCACCACAGCTATTCTAGTATGGTCGGTAGTCCGGACTAGATCTCTCTAGTCTGCATAAGTGTGCAGTACTGCAGAATATGTTCTGATGTTTGCTTAGATCCAATCGCATTTGGCAGTGTTTCTAAGATCCATTCTGTTGAGGTGGTCCTTGAGTTTGCAATGTCCCATTCTGAGTCTGAAGATCTGTGTCTGCCCATCTCTGTGAAGTTTGTCTATGGTGTCATTTTCTGGCCTGTATTCTTTGTGCAGATCTCTCAATATCGTCCTCGTGTATCCTTTTATGATTGTCTTTGCTTCTTTATAGCTCTGTGGATGGCGAATGTGCGTGCTAGTAAGTATTACAATGTCCATTCCTGGGTCAACCATAACAGAAGATTTACGATACCATCGATACATAAGAACAAGAATTCTTCTTCTTCTTCTTCTTCGTTCGTTCTCAATCTCCCGCTGCCAAACCATGAAAGGGCTTAAGTAGCAGAATGTAGTCCAGAGAACGGAATGCGTTGTGTCGTAGTTTACAGCTTGGCTGCGATATTTGCACCTTTCGGTCCAACACATCCGACTTCAGCAAGCATTTTTTTAGCACCGGGTTAGCATTCCCTCTTTGATCCCTTCTCCTTAGCCAGTCTGCTCTGCTGCAGCCTGTTATCCAGGATCACCGCGTGGAGGTGTAGAAGGGTCTTGGCCGCTATGGTTCGCTGGCCCTGACGCTAGCAGTCAGCTATGGGTCGCTGACCGCTGCAGCTCATGTGCTGCTCGGCGTCTTGATCCCGAACAAGAATTGAGTTGGCAAAGATGGCATTTAGAGAGAAACAGAGAACCCTGATTTAAAGTAGCATTAGTATGACGCTGTGGGAAAATAATCCTGACTAGATATGCCTAGTCTGTGGCATTATACGGTTCTGAAACATGGATAATAATTAAAAAGGAGGAGAAATACTTGGAGGCTTTTGAGATGTGGTGTTACCGGAAGATGAAATACGAGAACTGAGCAGAAAGAATACCAAACGAAAGGATTTTGACGGAAGTGGGAGAGGAAAGAAAGCTGCTACAAATGATATTCAAACGGCTGGTCACGAAGGTCCATTGAAGTAGATCTTGTAAGACTGAACGCAAAGAAAGAGAGAAAGGGACAAACTAAGAAATACATTTGTGACACAAACATGCCGAGACAGGGGTATTGAATACATGCTGAGCTGAAGACGTCCACAGGTGACAGGCAGAAGTGGAAAGACATAATCCTGAGCTTGTAAGCCATTAAACAGGACTGAATGACTTGACTACGAAAGGTCATGAATTGTTCGGCCTCACCCTGTAAATCATGAATAGTTTATGTGGATCATGTGGGTCATGACCACTGAAGCGCTCAGAATACAATTATGTTATTAACTTTATTTGAAAAAACATACACAATAATGCATGCCATATAGCAGTATGTTATGTGTACATTAACAGCTATTAACTTACAAGGTAATATCAGTAGCAAAGATGTCAACACTTTTGGTGACGTTTATTGAAACTGATAGTTACTTTGTTCTACGTTCTTTTTACTATTTTGGACTGCCAGAATTTTCACCAGTTAGTTTCAAAATTTGATGTGCTACATAATTCACCACTCCCATTATTTCATCCGTTTCTTTATGTACATTACAGTGAAAGACAAGGAAGACAAATCATACGGGAAAGAACGGAAGGGAATTTGCAGAGATTAAAAAAGAGATATAGAAAATGGAATAGATAAAAGAACAGAGAGAATGGGGGAATGTTTTATTCATTTAATCAAGTGCAATGTTTCTCTGACATTTACGTGTGTCACATCACCCGCACACATACACAGACAGACAGAATCACACATACATGCGCACACGTCCTCTTTACACACACACACACACGCGCGCGCGCAAATACACACACACGCAAACATACACCCACACACACGCACATCCAGCGCCTATGCACATGCACCCACACACGAACAGGCACAAATACAAACACACACACACACACGAACAGGCACAAATACAAACAAACACACACACACCCGCACGCACACCCCTCCCCCTCCCCCTCTCCCGTAGTAGTGAGCGATACGCAGATGAAGCCAAGGCTAGCACAACCGCCTGGATGACCGCTGACAAGCGCCCTTGGCACGCACGGGTTTTGAGGAAAGCTACTGTAAATCTAACGTACTTTTCACAACGAACAAAACAGTATAGTTAGTCTTGTATGCATTAAACAACAACAACAGCGGCAGCAGCAACAACAATAAAACTGCGAAAGCCTCAAGTCAGTTAAATCAGTTAATCTCAGTCATAGGAAACACAGACACCAAAAAAAAAAAAAAAAAAAAAAAAAAAAAAAAAAAAAAAAGAAAGAGACACAGGAAGGCAACATAACTCACTGAGACGAGACCTAGAGGCCGAAACAAGGAAACAGGGTTCAGCTGGAGAAAAAGAGCACAGGACAGATCTACTCGGAGAGGGTTGGTTGATGGCCAGCAAGGTGGGGGTCGAAGCTGAGTGAATGAGCTGATGGCAACCAGCGACTCCTAGCTGACTGCTTACAAGAGGGACAATGATACGTGACTAAGATAATTTTGCGCCTCCTAATGACAGCTCTGAAATTAGACTGCAGCCATGAAGCCTGGCTAAGAAATTGGTGGGTCGAAGAAGGTCCGTAGACCCAGTTGCAAAAATGCCGTGCTTTAAATGGATGTGTTTGGTTGAAGGCCGGAGATATCGCAGCCTCGCTGTAAACTATGACGCAACCTCACAGCGTCCTTTGCAGAACCCCAAGATGATAAGGGCGAAGACGATGGAACGATGGGTCACAGATTCAGCGAAGTGGAGGGAGTTTACTGTTGCCATGACAGACGCCCTGATGTCACCATATGCTTCGCTACCTATTGACAATGGATTCGAGGTTGAATTAAATTAACATCCATTTCCAGGCCTCACTTGAGAGACGATTGTTCAGAATAACTCTCCGCAACCATTGCATGAAAAATATGCCCAGTTCGCACATACGACGATTGTTCTTGGTGAATGATGTGACGATCTAGGATGACAAGGCAAAACATGTATGGGAGATCACATGTTGCGAAAAAAACATTTATGGGAGATCACATGTTGCGACAAAACATTACATGGGAGATCATATGTTGCGACAAAACATTATATGGGAGATCACATGTTGCGACAAAACATTTATGGGAGATCGCATGTTGCGACAAAACATTATATGGGAGATCACATGTTGCGACAAAACATTATATGGGAGATCACATGCTGCGACAAAACATTATATGGGAGATCACAAGTTGCGACAAAACATTATATGGGAGATCACATGTTGCGACAAAACATTATATGGGAGATCACAAGTTGCGACAAAACATTATATGGGAGATCACATGTTGCGACAAAACATTATATGGGAGATCACATGCTGCAACAAAACATTTATGAGAGATCACATGTTGTGACAAAACGTATATGAGAGATCACATGTTGGGACAAAACATATATGGGAGATCACATGTTGCGATGAAACGATGATCGATGGAGGACGACGACAGCAATTTCGTACTCTCGGGGCAAAAAAGACGGTGGGGAAGACATCCAGTGCCTTGGCCAGACTCCCTTGCAGCCGCAACAACATTCGAGGCGCATATGATGGAGTGCTTACCACCTACTGGACTTCCATGGCCCAAGACAGGGTCCGCTGGAGACAATGCTGGGACCTACCGCAACGCCGAGGAACGGTCATCAAGAACCGACGAGAATCAGGATCAATAGCATTCTCTTACATTCCTTGTATGTTGACTATTTTATCTGTTCTATTCGCAACAAATCATTTATTTATATATTGACAAAAAGGTTCGCCAACTGCTCGGCGACTTCTCTGTACTAATCGCCATTTTGTCCATGGTCGGTATTGATGCAGTACTGGGACTTGCAACACCAAAACTGAAAGTACCAACCGTATTCAAGGTATGGACACAGTTTTTGTTTGTTCTTTTCAAAGATTATCGCAGTTCTTCAGTTTTGAGAAATAGTTTATGTTGGCTAGTTGGCAATTTTGAACTAAGGCAGTCTTTTCCGTGGATAATACGAGGCCTGCTCAAATGAAACCATAACAAACTGAAACAAGTAAACAAACGTTCGATACACATGATGACGTCACTTCAGGTGTAAATAGCACAAACCAACCGTTAAGTTTGCAAAATTTATAAATCCTCTGACTCATAGTTTTCTCAGCAGACCGTTGAAAACATGACGGGCGTGAAAAGGAATCCGTCTAGAGTTGATTAACGAGTAGAGATACGGTATCTAACATCTGAAGGATGTCGACCAGTTGACATTTATCACAGTGTATGGTGACAAAATTGTGTCGAAGACAAAAAGTGAAGAACTGGACAACGATGGACAGTCACCTTAGCTTACGTTCGCTAGCAGAGAAATTCGCTGTGTCACTAGGGACAGTTCAAAAGGTGATTAGCAAGAAACTGAATTATCGGCAGGTGTTCAAAATGGTTACCAATACTTCAGTTTCTTGCTAACCACCATTTGAACTGTCCCTAGCGACACAGCGAATTTCTCTGCTAGCGAACGCAAGCTCCAGCGACGGTCCACCCTAATTGCTGCATCAATTTTAGCAATGGCATATTCTGGCATAACAATATGCGCCTGGCCTGGTCTCGGAAGAGCTTTCATTAACTCATGTCCTTCTTTAAACACCGTTGTCCAGTTCTTCACTGTTGTCTTCGACACACTTTTGTAACCATATAATTCCAGCATTCTGTGATGAATGTCAACTGGTCGACATCCTTCAGCTGTTAGAAACCGAATAACTGCTCTCTATCAACCCTGGAAGGATTCCTTATCACAACCGCAATGTTTTTAACGGTCTGCTGAAGAAACTATGAATCAGAGGATTTACAAGTTTTGCAAACTTGGCGGTTGGTATGTGCTGTTTACACCCGAAGTGACATCATCATGTGCATCGTGCGTATGTTTACTTGGTGCAGTTTGGTCCGGTTTAATTTGATCACGCATCGTAATATTATGTTGTTTACGTAAATGCAGACTCGTCCGTGCTAAATGGCTTAGAGAAATGTCAAGCAACTAAGGTATCACATTCTGACTGCAGACCTTTGTTAACTTATGTTTGCATCGACTAATTCGTGTAAGATGGCAAGGTGTATCTGGTCAGGCCAAACATATTGATTGGACATGTTAGTCGCGGCCAGGTACAATTTACTGACCAAGACCCCTACTATACTTCCACGCGGTTCTTCCTGGAAATAATCTGGTTTTTTTGGCAGGTTGGCTAACGAGGTGGGGGATCGGCGTGATCTCTGTAGTAGTCAACGACAAGTAAGATGAGGCTAAGCGTAACACAATTGTCTAGAGGACTCCATCCGGTCCACCCTCATCAGCACGCTCGGGATGTGAAGAAAGCTACTCCTGCCTGCCACTTAACTACTTTTTCAGAGCACAGAAAATGGTTGAGAACAATGGCCAGAGGTAATGACAAATGCAGATCTGTGGTCAAGAGCACAGTGTCAACAAATACAGCAGGTAGTCGGGGAGAAAAAGAGGAGATGGATAGGAACCAATATCAGAAACAGGCAGAAAAGTATAACCAGATTGAAACCAACAGGGAAAGAGACAGAAGGCCAAGGAAGACATGGTGGGGAACGATTGAAGAGGAAGGCTATCCAATCTGCATCACGTGTCCGGAACTCTTGAAGACTGCAGAGATATGTTGCAGTCATATATTCCAAGGGAAACAAGACGGATACATGAAGATGATGAAGATTGTAAAAGCTTTTATTCCATTCCGGAGTGTACTGATGAAGGTAGACGTATGTCCTCCTTGTATTAGTGCAATGCATGGATTCTCGGCAGGTTCGCTGTTTTAGAAATAATAATCGTAATATAATAACAATCCGCATTCGCGACCAACGGCCGATCACACCGATCGTCTGTCACCACGACTGACTGCCGAAGTCCACGAGACGCTTACTTCTGATGAATTGTAGCGATTTGTCGTAGCCAGTTGTTTCATGGGTGACAACGGGTGTGTTTCTACGTTTGACAAAGTCTTTTCTCAACACTTGATTTTGACAGCCAGGAGAAGTGCAGGATCTTGCAGATCGAGACATTCTTGGGGAGACGGGCCACATTACCGAAGATAAAAAGACGATGACGGCCCAACATTAAAACAATACTCTCAAAGATGTGTTTCTCGGACGACCTCAGTGTTGGTAACCCAGTCATACCAGTGTATTCCAAGAACAGCTACGGATGCACATATGGAAGGCTTCAAGACTCTTCTGATCTCTATGCAAGCTCATCCAAGTTTCGGAGTGGGAAAGACGGACTGGAATGACACAGGAGCTTAGTTTCCATTGAAAGTTTATGTTCCAGTGAGTTTATTGACGAGGCTGCAATACCGATCCTGAGTGAAGTCTATTTACGTCAACATTATTTTTTTGGCTAAGACCTTTCGTTACAGACGCTGTGGCCATGTCTCCGTCGCACAGCCAGATGTATGGTATTGTTTCGTCTTGGTCAGTGTGTTTGACCTGACCCGGATTACGCGTCGCTCTCATTATGTGTAACTATTTTTCTTCCTCCTGCTTGAGTATCAACTTCAATCAATCAATCAATCAATCAATCAAAGCCCGTCACTCCTCTCGGTCCATATGCCATTGACAACATCACACCAGCATGCACAGTCCTGGGCTGCTCTTTCTGCCTCTCTCCTTGTGTAATCATTTAATCTTAGTTCCTTCTCATATTTTCTTCTCCACGTATTTTGGGTTTACCTATCTCTCTCTCTCTCTCTCACTCTCTCTCTCTCTCTCTCTTCTCTTCTCTTCTCTTGAGGATTCCATGTAAGAGCCTGTCTGGCTATGATGGACTGCCTTCTGCAGCGTATTTCCTATCCATAACCATTTTTCTTCTCTCTATTTGTTGCTCCAGTTGATGTTTTTGGCTCCTTTCCCACAGGTCTTCATTCCTCACCATATCCTGCCACCTCATGCCCATTGTCCTTGGTCGGCAGCTGTTAACGAAGGACTGGGGTCTTTGTTGTATGCCCTTGGTCGTTCTCCGCCTCTCCGCTCGATACAACAACACCGACTTGACATTGGCGGTGGATATTCTAACTTTGGTGTGAATCTGGATCTGCAAATGTTGTTTAATGTCAGGAATGTCCTTCTTACCTTTCCATTTCCGATCCTTACATTTGTACCTCCTGATGTGTCAACTGTGCTGCCCAAATAGATAAAGGTATCGAGTATCAACATGCCAGGTAGTAAATTATTTCTTCATCATATACTATAGCATAATAATGTGTCTGGTATTCACTATTGCAACAAAGTTTATATCCTTCGACGAGTTCACAAACACTCTTGCCAACTGCTGCAGACATTTCATTACCAACATCCATACATTTCAGCACCCAGATATGGCTCCAATACTAAAAAGGGGGATCCTATCACACAGAACTCTTCAATGCATATTGGTGACAGTCATCAGTTGTTTTGGAGTCAATGTTGTTGTCAGGTGCGTCAAACATTTTCGATTCACGGACAATTTATTGCTGATCACAGAGTCATGCGCAGGAGCCAAACGTATGTTAAAGAAGGAAAGAGAGCAGGGCTAGAAATTAATATCTCATCTCCATTGGCAACTGTTTCGTTCATTGTGATCCAGTCATCCTCGACGGGACTCACTGGAAGACGTCGATGAATACTGCCATCTTAGACGTATTCTCAACATGGAGAATAATTTAGAACCAGAACCAATATTACATCGCAGCACTGGCTCGACTGGCTTCTCATTCACGCAGACAATTCTAGAGGGTTGTACGTCGCAGCACTGGCTTCTAATCCACGCAGACAATCCTGGAAGGTTGCCGAGATAGGACCCTACGCGCTTGCTCTACAACTCTACTGTGTTCCCTGTATTGTGCTATGCTCATGAAACATGGACACGTACATGAAGCCAGTGGATAAGAAACTACAAATGAACTAAGCCTCTCTCACGAAAGACGCATGGACGACCTTACTTTCCACAACCATCGAATTTAGAATCTCCACAGTTTCGACCATCAGTAATTATCATGGGCGAGAGATGCAGTTTTTAACGTAAGCAATGCGAAAGATCGTTTAGCAGGTCATATATATGAAGAAAGGGCAAAGGTCCAGGTACATTAACAGCAGTCTGGTACTTTCGAAGCGGAAAACGATCACGAAGTAGACATCCAATGCATTGGTCACACTAGAAGATCCTCGATACCGCAAAAGGAAAGCTTATTACCAACTGGACTTCAATAGCTCATTATTATGAAGACGAAATTAGGACCCGCAGTGGTGCAAATGCCGTTGAGGAAAGGGTCATCACGCGATTAAGAAATGACAGTCTATCACAAAATGTTTTATTTTTCCAGCTATAAGAAACTCCTCAAGGAGATTACTTCCTTCTGTTTCACTCATTTGTCTGTTTTTCATAACCGCCCTATTAGTCTGTTGGCTAGTGTTAGTCTTTCTCTTCTTATTCGTCTTCGATCAACTGCTGTTGTGCTTCCAGTCCAGTGAGGTTCACGAAATAGACTGCGTTTCTGATCTTCGCCGATCACTCACAGATTTTCGATCACGGTCGCTTCCCTAGGCCAGATTGCTTTCCTTTAGTCTGTATAAGTTCGCAGGATATGTTCTGGTGTCTGCTAGGGTGCTCCGCAAACGGTGTCTCTGAGGACATTCTGTGAAGGTGGGACATGAGGCTGCAATGTCCCATGTCCCATTCTGAAGATCTTTGTCTGCCCATTTCTGCCAAGTTTGATTATGCTTTCATTTTCTGGCTTGAATTCTTTGTGTTGGTCTCTCCACTCCGTCCTCATGAAACGTTTGATGAGTTTCTTTGCTACTTTATAGCTCATGAATGGCGAGTTTGTGTGCCCCCGCTTCCGACTTTTGTAAGCTTACGGATTTCTCATTTCCAAGGATCCTACAGGGGTCTGAAATCCACTGTAGGACTAGATATTTTATCTTTGAGACAACAAACCCGATGTAATATTTTATTTCGTGTGAGAGTCTGTCTTCTTGGGGGCTTGAGATGGCTTGGAGTACGTTCATGGAGTCTGTTAGAATGCAACCTTGTACCAATTGCAAGCGAATAATTTTAAGTTGGACTTAATTTTTTAAAAAGAACAGTCTGTGCTATTAAATGTCCATGAGACAAAGATCTGTTGGTTGTATTTGAGGCTGTCATCTTATTTTTTTGCCTGCCACGTCACATTTATCCTGGTGAATATTTAATTTTAAAAATTCGAAAATGTTTAGACTGTTCTTGTGTTACAGCCAAGTGGAACATATAACAGAGCCTGGGTTGTGAATCCATTGACGGAGTCTAACCCGTGGTGGCTGACGCTTGCGGCCGGTCTTCCAGCCCTGTTGACAACGATTCTGATTTTTCTGGATCAACAAATAACTGCTGTCATTATAAACAGGAAGGAGAATAAGATGGTGGTGGGTGTGTTTCCGTTTGATATCTTAGAAGTATGTCCCCCACTCTCTCTCCCTCTCCCTCTTTCTCCCTCCCTCTCTCTTTCTCTCTCTCTCTCTCTCAAAATATGTCTCTAGTTAGTTAGTTTTCTTTCCACTTATGTTGGTAAGCGATGTGCAGAGCTTAATTCGTCGTCCTGCGCCAAATAAGTTGCGTCGATCAATGTGAGCCCGTGTCGTTGCCCAATCACTCTAATGTCATTCCGTCATCTGCCTCGTGGCTACCCCCTTGCCCTGTAGCAAGACCTTCCAGCGTTGTAAACTATCAGCAAAGTTGTTTAGGGTGCATTCTCAGGAGATGGCCTAACCAACTTATTTTCTGCCTGGAAATGTATTCTGCACAAGCCGTAGTGCCGACCATACTACAAATGTCGTCGTTTTGCATTCTGTCTCTTCTGGTAACACCGATGACCTTCCTTAAGCACTTCATTGCACACGTCAAAATTATGCTCTCACGCGCCCAGGACAGAGGTCATCTTTGGCACTGGTAGCACAGAGTTGGTATAAACATACTGTTTATCAGCTATTACTTTGATGCCAAACTAATGATTGGGTACCTAAGCAGTGACGACAGCTGATAAGTTACAGCAGATGCTTTCTGTCATCTAGTTTCTATTTTCTTGTTGATCTTGTCTGCCAAAAACACAAAACAAAAAACACACAAAAACTGGTCAATTACTTGAATTTATCGGTCTGTTGAAGAGAAAAATCATTTACACTTATGTTAAATGGCCTAGGTATTCTACTGATCTTCAAAGTTTATGTTTTCTTCTCGTTAAATCGTATTTTGTATTTCGTTTATCGTCTCTTTCTCCCGCATTCTCTCTATCCCTTTCTTTTTTTTTTCTATGACAGCGACTAAATTAATTTCCGTTTT
Source organism: Ariolimax columbianus (assembly GCA_036924085.1). Taxonomy (NCBI): domain Eukaryota; kingdom Metazoa; phylum Mollusca; class Gastropoda; order Stylommatophora; family Arionidae; genus Ariolimax; species Ariolimax columbianus. Next base: position 88,713,306 of record JAVGWX010000003.1, read on the forward strand.
TCCATTATCTGCATCCTTCTAAAAACATTATATATTTAATTAATGTTTTTATCTCTCGCCTTCTATTCTCTATATCTCCTCTCTGGCTTTTAAAATATTATTTTAATACACTCTGGCCTTTTTCTAGTGATGTCCCTGTTCCTACCTCTCCTATTGATTAATGATGTTTTAATGCATCCTCACTCCCTCTATCCCTGCCTGTTTTTCAAAACAGTATTTTTAAAGTTATCTTCCCTTATCTATCTATCTATCTATCTATCTATCTATCTATCTATCTATCTATCTATCTATCTATCTATCTATCTATCTATCTATCTATCTATCCATCTATCTATCTATCTATCTATCTATATGTCTGTCTGTCTGTCTGTCTGTCTGTCTGCCTGTCTATCTATCTCTATGTATGTCTGTCTGTTGGTCTTTCTGTCTGTCTGTCTATCTATCTTTCTCTATTTCTTTATGAATATTTCTATAAACGACAAAGCGGAAAATCTCCCAAAGAAAGTTTCCAGTGCCCTACAAGCTGACGACTTCGCAATGTGGAGTGCTGCAGAAAAACTACCAACAGCTGAAAATAGAATGCAGACAGACAGCACTGGACACCGTTGGAAAATGGGTTACAGATTGGGGACTGTAGATTAACATCTCAAACACAGTTACAACATGCTTCTCACTGTTCAACACCAAGGAAGTAACAAAACTTCATCTAAATGGCAAAAAACTTGTACAAGAAAACACCCCTGTGTATCTCGGAGTTAAAATGGACAAGAGACTCACATGGAGGGAACACATGCAGGAGATAGAACAAAAAGCAACCAGAAAACTATCCCTCATGAAGAAGCTGGCCGGAAAAAGCTGGGGTGCAAATAGCAACATTCTCAAAAATGTATACACTGGCACAGTCAGGCCAGTACTTGAAAACGGCATGACAGCCTGGACCCCATCATCAAAAACAAACACGGAACGCCTAACCAAAATTCACAATTCAGGTTTAAGGATAATAACAGGAGGAATGAAGACTACACCAATCCAGAAAATGGAAACATACACAAATATAAGACCCCTAAATACTAGACGAGAGGAAAGATTGCTGACACATAGTGAAAAGATACTACGCATGCCTGATCATCCCATACATATTAAAATAAAACATCCAGTTAAAAATAGACTAAAGAGAACCAGCTTCATTCATATTTCAAACCACCTGCACCAAAAATATGGAGAACTAATTCCCAACCAGCCTACAGAAATAGAAATGCTTATTAACTATGAAGAGCCAAGCTACAACATAAACAACATCGAAATAAGTACAGAGATCCCAGGAATAAGAAGAAAAGACCAATACAGTGTCCATGAGCTGAACATTTTAGCACAAACAATGATTGAGGAGAAATATAATACCAAGGAATGGACACAGGTGTACACAGATGGTTCAGCAGAGGGGGCAGGCCGAAACGGGGCAGGAGGCATATTCATAAGACACAAAAGAGGAAATATAACAGAAGAGGCCCTCCCAACAGGAAAGTTGTCCACAAACCTTCATGCGAACACTGACAATACTTCAAACAGAAAGGCAACCTCCAACAAAAATAGCTGTATTGACGGACTGCAGAGAACTATTATAAACAATACACACACACAAAAAAAAACAACGAACCATTGTTATCAGAGATCAGATTAGAACTGGGAAAACTCCAGAGATCCTCAACAATGGCGCTCCAGTGACTACCCTCCCATTGCGGAATCACGGGAAACGAAAGAGCTGATGCTCTGGCAAAAAGAGGGCAGCAAAAAGGCACAATCTAATTACCGAGTACCATACAGAGAAATCAAGAACTTCATCAGAAATAAGTATATACACCAATGGAGAGAAGACAGAAACATAAGCAGTACACCAGACCCAATTCAATATCTCAAAAGAAATCAACAAACTACCTTATTTCGCCTGAGAACTGGACACTGCAGACTACTAGAACATCTATATCGACTGAAGTTCTCACACACCGATGAGTGCCCATGTGGAACAGGATGCCAGAACCCTGAGCATATTCTACAAGAATGCCCAATCTATAGGAAAATGAGATGCCAGACCTGGCCAGAGGGTGCGGAGCTGATACAAAAGCTGTGGGGCAGCCGCTCCGACCTGGTGAAGACTACAGTCTTCATCATGGCTACTGGTCTGCAGATATAGCATGACCAAAAGATCATGAACGCAAAGAAGAAAAGAAGCTGAATATTTCTTATTTATTCTCTCTCATTTTCAGTCTCTCTCCACTGCATATTCTCTTTTTTGATATTCTGTTTTAAGACATGATCTCCCTCCCACTGTGCCTCTATATCTTTGATAATGTCTTTGAATTCCATTTTTCTCCACCCATACCTCTCAATTGTGAAGGTTTTTTCAATGCGTTCTTCTCCCCCCATCTCACTCCTTGCTCTTTACATGTTTTACCCAAGAACAGATAACTACTACACTGACACTATCCTCAGTTACACACTCCTTGTCCATACTTACATCGCTTTTCTTTCTTTAAATAACATATCTACACGATGCAATGTAATCTTTATCTCTCACAGAAAGGCACAGGCTACCATCTGGACCTGCTTGTGTTAGCCATCTTGGTGGTTGTTCACTCACTATTTGGTCTTCCCTGGTATGTCGCTGCTACAGTTTCAGCCATAGCTCACATTGATTCCCTCAAGAAACAGTCCGAGTGTACTGCTCCAGGTGTACGCCCCACTTTCTTGGGAGTCAGGTATTTTGGAAGACCTTGTCTTGGTTTTTATTTTTGGAAGCTTTTATTTAACTTGCCATGACCGTGTTCGTTGTTCGTGACTTATGTCCGTTTGCGTGAATTTCTATTTCTCCTGCAGCTGAAAGTCACCGTGGCGTGGGCGCACGTGTTTTAATTCCCCAGTCATACCAGCCATAATCGTGAAGTGTGGAGTGTACGCAAGAGCATGCAGAGAAACTACGCGTTACCCAGAGAGCGATGGAAAGCCAGCTTGGAATCCACAATGCCGATCATCAGAGAACGCACACTATTTCGAGACGTCGTCGAGGCTGCATTGTTTCCCATATACCCCTGATCTACGCACGTATCGTCACGAGCTCAACACGTTCAGAATCAGTAAAAAAGATGTCACCCCCCCGGATACTCGGAGATCGTGCTCTGAGTCTGAAGTCGGCACTTTCAGCAAGAGAATGGATTTAGGGGTATCCAGGAACAATGGAGTCGGTTCTATGAGCCATTTTCCGTTTTCATGAGCCATTATCCATTTCCATGAGCCCTTTTCCGTTTCCATGAGCCATTTTCCGATTCCATTAGCCATTTTCCGTTTCTTTGAGCCATTTTCAGTTTCTATGTGCCATTTTCCGTTTCCATCAACCATTTTTCGTTTCCGTGAGTAATCTTTTCTTCTTTCGTTCCCTTTGAGTATCTCTACATCTGCAAAGTTGTTTCTTGTATGAACCTCACTGTCTTCTGCAGCTCACACATAGGTCCATATAGTTTCCCTTCCAGTGTTATTTCTCTAGACCAGTATGTCCGCCTCAGTATCTCATACTCTGGGCAGTCTTGAAGAATATGCTCCGCAGTCTTGGGTGCCTGTCCACGTGTACACATATTTGAGCTGCCAATTCTAAATGGGTTGTACATATGGTTGTGGAGGCGGTTGTGTACTGTTCTGAGACGCAGTATGACAATCTTCTCTTGCCTGTTCATACTGTGATAGTCATCTTGTATTTATGTTGGAAGCTATCTCATTGATTTAATCATCTTCTTCTTGTGATGGTATGTAACTGGTACATCTGGTTGCTCGTCTGCAGCACCTTCCCTCGCCAGTGTGTCAGCTCTTTCATTTCCTGGTATTCTGCAGTGAGACGGTTTCTACTGCACCGTGATTATGCGCTGGTTGCTCAATGTTGACAATAAAACTTGTAGATCTGACAGCTTCCCGGATGAGAGTGCTTGGAGTATTGATTGTGCATCTGTCAGAAATACCACAGGATACGGGCTAAGGTTGGTGTTCAGCAATTTATCCGTTGCTAATTGCATCGTTTGTATCTCTGCATCGTAATTATGGTAGAATGTCCCTGTTGGTACAGCAGTTGTTTCCATAGTGTTATTTTGGGTATTCCATATACACTCCTGCTCGTCCTTTATTTACTGAATTCTGTGCTAACCCATCTGTGTATACTCGGACCCATAGATCCTTTGGATATTCTTCATCCATGAAACCGAGAGAAAGTGTCTTAGGTTTCATACTGTTCTGTTCCTTCTTGACTAGTATTCCTTGAATGGTTGATTGGACTCGTAGTGATAGTCTATGCTGCTCTCTCTGTGGTGTTTATGCTGGCACAGTTGTTTAAGGAATATCAATTTCAGGCAGTTCTGTGGTGTGTCTACGAAGTCGTTTGGATTGTTGTACAAAGCTACTTATTTTCGATCGTCTCATTGCTAGGTTCTGGAATCTATCTTTCATTGGGTGACTCGGCATACCGTTGAACTTTTCTGCCTGTATTAGCACCTTCGTGTCTCTACGTTCTGCTAGTGCTTGCATCCTTCCTAGTTTCTCCATCTCCACTATAGGCGTTGATTTCGTAGCCCCTGTAATAGACTCTTAGCACCTGATTGTGTACCTTATCTAATTATTTCTCTGTGAATCATGTTTGCGTTTCCATGAGCAATTTTCAATTTATATTTTCATTCCATCTGCTACATAGTAATCAGAAAGGCACAGACATACATTTGTCTCATCTAAGTTTTACTAACGAACGTTGTTAGACCTTCCCTGTATTTGTTTGTAATTTACGTTTCAAATATTTCCCATACAGAGAGCAACGTGTGACAGCCTTGCTGGTTGGAATCCTCTCTGGTGCCGCCGTGTTCATTACTAATACATTGAAGGTTAGTGTTTCTGGACAAACATTTCCATTTCACAAAGCAACAACCCCAATAGGTCCCGAGTGGTTCGACGGGGTCTTTATGTACGACAAGGACAAAAATATCACCACTGCCCCACACAGAGTCTGTCGTAAGAGGCGACTAACTGTGTGACATAGCATACCACCGGCCATGGTTATGTGGTTCATTAAGAGCAGCATAGATGACGCCTAACAGGCTACGGGTCTTCTTTGCTCTAGTGTTTGAGTTGACTCTATTAAGATGGACTCCAACATCGGTTAACCACTCTCATCGGTGCTTAACCCAACGGACCGTAGAAATAAGCTGCACGAGCCTGCCCTGCTAATCAGGAAATACTCCTCCCGGCTACTTCCAGCTCATACCAGAACTGGGACCTGCACAAGGGCATCCCCTCCTTTAGATGTACATGTCAACTAAGACTAAGATACACAACACACTTACATACCAGCCATAAAAATGAAAAGGATGTTCAATTGCCTTAAAATCTTGTTGACTGACTTGTGTCGGTTCTTTACAGTTCGTTCCAATGCCTGTCTTGTATGGAGTGTTCTTCTTCATGGGATGGTCCGCTCTGAAAGGAATGCAGGTAAATATGGTTTCATTCATTTCTAGAAAATACTTCTTCTTCAGCGTTCGTTCTAAAATTGACATGGTAAAGTTATGTCGTAGTTTACAGCGAGGGTGGGATTTATGCGCCTTTCGATCCGTCACATCTGGTTTCAGCTTATTTTTTTGTGTACTGGGTCTGTCTTCCCACTGTGATTCCTATTCGTTTAGCCAGACTACACTAGAGCAGTCTTTTCCAGGGCCACCGCTTGAAGATAGAATAGGGCTTGGTCAGCTCTGGTTCGCTGACCCTGATGCAGGCAGCCATATAGGGACTTAGACGTGTCTGGTTTGATGACCCTGATGCAAGCAGCCATATAGTGGCTTGGTCAGCTCTGGTTTGATGACCCTGATGCAAGCAGCCATATAGTGGCTTGGTCAGCTCTGGTTTGGTGACCCTGATGAAAGCAGCCGTATAGAAGCTTGGTCATCTCTGGTTCGCTGACCCTAATGCAAGCAGCCATTTAGCGGCTTGGTCATCTCTGGTTTGCTGACGCTGATGCAAGTAGCCATATAGGGGATTGGTCATCTCTGGTTCGATGACCCTGATGCAAGCAGCCATTTAGTGGCTTGGTCATCTCTGGTTCGCTGACGCTGATGCAAGTAGCCATATATGAGTTGCGAACTGTGGTCAGTTCATTCACCGTGCTGCATCTCCGGCCTGTGCTGAAATACTGATCTGATCGTTTCTACAGGACAATCTGATGAAAAAATATATGCAAATACTAACACTGCAGAGTTCTTCAACTTGTTTGCCCCCTGCACCATACCAGAAAAACTGGTCTACAGTGTCTAGAGAAGAGAAGAATTCGAGGTGACTTAATACAGGTTTATAAGATAATCACAGGAAAGGTTAAATTAGACTATAACAAGTTTTTCCAAAAAACAACCACCAACGAGAACACGAGGGCACAGATACAAATTAACTAAAGGAAGATCCAAATTGGATATTAGGAAATCTGTTTTTAGTCCGAGAGTGGTGAATGCTTGAAGTGCATTACCCCAGGAAGTGGTGGAGGCAGAGAGAGTTAATGCATTTAAGAATAGATTGGATGTGCATAGTTTTTAGAGCAGGGTAATGCAGATGTGACTGGTTGACTAGAGACTCTGATGAGTCTTCTAAACCAGTATAAAAACGTCAAGTTACTCTTCTACCTGAGGTGTAGAGGTATTCTCAGAGAGAACGACATACTTTTCTTTTCGTCATCCTTTCCTTGACCTGGTCTCAGTGCAGTCCTCGGTCTCTCAGGAACTGGCGCATGTTATCTTACCAGCGTACTTTGGGGTGTCTTGGTGGTTTGGATCCTTGAATCTTGACCTCCCTTAACTTAACTTAACTTAACTTAACGTCTTTATACTGGTTTAGAAGACCCTGCAGAGTCTGTATACAACCAGTTACATTTACATCCTCTTGCTCTAAAAGCTATGCGCATCCAGTTTATTCTTAAATGCATTAACTGTCCCTGCCTCCACTACCTCCCCTGGCAATGCATTCCAAGCAGACACCACTCTCTGACTAAAAAAATATTTCCTAATATCTAATCTGATTGATGTGGTATCCGATGTGTCCAGTGCAATGGAGACTAGAATAAACAATGATGCAGTTGTTATCAGGTTTTCTTAATAAGCGGAAGGGAAAATTTAGGTTTTTATTTGAAGTGACTTTGTAAATAATATAATATAATAATCCGCTTACACGACCAATGCCCGTCTTATCGATCGTCTGTGACCACGATTGTTGGTCGATGTACATGAGGCGTATAGTTCTGATTTGGCGAATGCGATTTGTCGTATCTAGGTGCGCCTCCACGTGAAACAAGGTCTTTTCCGACATTTGATTTAGGCAGCTAGGTGCAAGGTAAGGTAGGACGAGACATCCTGGTGCAGAGAGGACACATGCCTGAAGATAGTTAATTAGGTGTCCAAACAATGATGCTGTCATTATCAGACGGTTTTGTATTGGTAATGGTGATGTAATTTGCGCTGTACTTGAATGTTAGTGAGGAAGACACTGCGCTGGTCATCATCCTCACTCTCTGGTCTCAAGCTACATTGGACCAGTGGAAAGACATAAGTCAAGACGACTTGGGGTAACTCAGGATACAGGTACTCTGGTTTCATCTTCCTTGAGACCAGGAGTCGCTTGACAACTTGCGGAATTCGATTTCCCATCGTTTCGGTTCATCGTTTTAAGAGGGTTGTGCATTACCTCTCGACCTCAGTGACCCACAGAAGACTCTGCAGAGTCTGTAAGCAACCAGTTTCTCATTCTAATCGTATAGTTTCGTCACAATGTGACCAGCAGACGATTGAAATGTTCATTCCTTTCAAGGTCTTCCCCGCGCAGTCATGCTGGCGCTGTAGAGATCTGGGCAGTGGATTTAAGGTTGTCACTGGCCATCTCTTTCCTAGTCAGAGCGCAAGTACGGATCAGGAGCGTTTATTTCATTACTTCTGTTAGGTTTCACCACCATTTCCTTTTCCTCCACTCCATGTTGTTTTCTTCTAAATTCCTCGCCACCTGCTCTAATGAAGATGCTGGAACTTGGATTTCATAGATTTATGCAGGATATATACACGAGAACGGACTGTGCATAGAAAATACTAGAAATAGTGACAGCAGGACGATAATTGACTAGCTCTCAATGTCTGAAGATAGAAAAGCAGCGATGGTTCATGACAAACAATACTCTTGAGATGTGTTTGTCGGTCAACATCATCGATGGTAAGCAGGTCATACCAGTGGATTCTAAGGATGCGTCTCTGACTGCATACATGGAAGTTTTCAAGTCTCTTCTGATCTCTTTGCAAGATCGTCCAAGTTTCGGTGCACAACAGAAGGGTTGAAATAATGCAGGATTAAAAATAAGTAAAATAAATGCCTTACAGTTGAAGTTTCGTAAAGTCAATACATATTCATACAATATGATTTAGCAATTTTAACTTGTTTTTTAGGCTTGTATTTATGCATTTTTGCAATTTACTTACTTGAATATTTTAATAATCAGGTAAGGTTGCATTGTGCCAGGTAGCCAAAAACTGCTTGAATCTGTGCCTGTTCATCGCCTTGGAGTATCATAACGGTCCAGAGGCGGAGTGCAGATCATCGTTCCATCTGGTGGGCGGACGGCCACGTGGGCGGTTGCAGTGATTTTGCCACAATAAAGACACGTTCCTCGACAATCTATCGTCAGTCATGCGGGCCACATAGATGGTCCATCTGCATGGGTCTCGATGAGTCCGATGATGTCATACTTGAATTCCAGTGAATCAAGATGCTGAACAATGCATGAGCTGCAGCGGTCAGCGACTCAAAGCTGACGGCTAGGGTCAGGGTCAGTGTTCTAGAGCAGCCAAGACCCTTTTACACCTCCACGTGGTGAACCTGGATAATATGCAGCAACAGTGCAGACTGGCTAAGCAGATGGGATCGAATAGGGAAGGCTAACCCGGACCCAAAAATGCCCTGCTGAAGTCGGAAATATGGGACCGAAAGGTGCAAATATCGCAGTCAAGCTGCAAACTGCCACACAACGCATTCCGTTCTCTGGACTGCATCCTGTTACTTGCAAAGCCCTTTTCAGGGCTTATTAGCCAAAGTTTACAAATGAAGAAGAAGAAGAAGAAGAAGAAGAAGTAGAATTGTTTGAGTTGAGTCATGAAGAGGGTCTGCGTGAGTGGGCCAAAACAGCTTTGTAGATTGTATTCAAATAGTCGAAATTTGGTAGTATCGTAGTTACCATATTCGTACTAGAGTGTATCTTGACGTCTCCGGCTAGTCTTTTTTGACGTGCAAAAGGCTATATATAGTAGTCCTGTGGAGGTTAACCTTTGTGCGGCTTACTCGGTCTGGGAAGGGTGCAGCTCTAGAGTATCCAGTCATCAGGCTGCCCCCTGTAATATCTCACCGCTAACAATATGAGACCTGCGCACTACCCCTGAAGGTCCTGGTGTCCATGAAGGGTCTGTCGTGTGCGAGAAAGTTTTGCAACATGTATAACAAATGTTTTAAGAAGATCTGATTGAAAGGTACGAAGAGGATCACGTAGTAGATAGACAGATTACGTAACATAATTCTCACAACAATAACAGCTTACAGAGGCAACACACTTGGCTCAAGAAAAGAAACATCCATCACAACTCGCTGCCTCGAATTGTCGAACATACTTACTAAGTTCCTAAATTGAAACTGCCAGTTTATTGTTTGTCTACCTGCGATACTTGTATTTAAGGCATGCATGATATATACTTGGTGATAGCAAGGTTAAAAAGTTATTGAGTCTATACATCGTCTGGATCGAAATCGGCCTATATTCCATAGTCGCAAGTGTTGAATAACAAAAGACTATCCAAGTTGTGACACATTTTTTGGGTGTATCGCTGGTCTACTACCTTAAATAATATCTCTTGTGGCAAGGTGCCTCATTATCTGGCGGACTGGTATTCGACAGCTGGTCTGTCCATTGCTTTACTTTCGTTTCTGTTGTTCGTTATATGTGTGTCCCAGTGTACATAAACACTTGTCTTGTGGTCCTTGTCACAAACCAAATTTCTTTGTTTAAAAAAGTCAGGCATGGCAGCGGTGGCACTGGGGCTTAAAATTAAAGTGTAAAAAAACATAAGTAAGTATGGTCATATTCGAGCGAGGCGAAGTCGAAAACAAATACAAAATCTTCTTTACGACCAAAAGGTATTCACCAAGGACAACAAACAATAAAAATATATGAACTAGACACTCAAACTAAATCAGTAAAAGTTAGTAACTAAATAGTGATTTTCTATAAATCGCTAGCTCATATATTTTTTATTGTTCGTTGTTCCCAGTGAACGTAATTTGGTCGTAACATAGGTTTCGTATTTGTATTTGTTTTGTGATCACATCTATTTGTGTTTTTTAAAACACATTATTTGTTTACTGTTCCCTTCCTTACCGCACACCATTTCCCACTACCCATCACGCAAAATTGATTGTAAAAGTAAACTGGTTGGTTGGCTATTGATCCAGCGGTATGTGGGCTTCTGCCGTTTGACCCACCGCCATGTACTGATATCTGCAAGTGTTTGTAAGCTGTTTTTTAGTTCCATACAAAGTATTTCATTTGTCTGACCTCGGAGGAAGAAACTCTTTCATAACACCAGCAAGCGCCAGACATTCAAAAAGATGGTGCTCAACAGTTTCATAAGGATATGGGCACAGTAGGCACTCTGGACTATGTTCTTAATGGATTCTGTTCAAGTGACTGTTAAGTTGTTAAGTTGTATGTGTTGGGTGCCAAATTGGAAAATGGTGCTTTGTTCTCACCTTTTTCAGGAGGTTGATGTTGTCGTTGAGATTTAGGATGTTTGTAGATTTCTCTCCCAGTATTTATTGTTACCCAATATTTAGCCAAGCCTCTTTGTTCGCAGTCTTCAGTAGTAATTTGACTGTCTGTAGGGATGTTTGTATGGATTGTTGTTCATGACTTGATTCCTTCTTAGCCAGTCTGCTTTGTCATTGCCATGTGTATTTGAGGGACCAGTGATCCATTGCGCACCTATTTTGAGATGATGCCAACTTCATGAGATGTGGAAAAGTTATCTAAACTAACAAGTGTTTTTGTACTTTCAGTTCACCGATCGATTTCTGCTGCTTTTCATGCCAGTCAAGTATCAGCCTGACCATATCTACCTGCGCCACGTTCCTCTATGGCAGGTTCATATTTTCACGCTTGTTCAGATAGTCTGCTTGGCTGTACTGCTGGTTGTGAAAAACATCACAGTTATCTCCATTATATTTCCCTTTTTGGTGAGTAAAAGAATGCATCTAAATATATACTCGTCGCTCAAATCTACAACATCAGACAGCAGAGCTTCAGAGCTAGAGAGAGATTTTAAAAACGATGGAAAAACGGCATTGAGGACACACTACGAGGACTGATCGAAAAGTTATCAGACCTTAAAAGTAAGTAGCATGTCCTTTGCAGAACGTCGCTTCTTACATCCGCCAACCTATTTGGCTGTTTAAAAGTTTCTTGGCAAATGTGCAGTACGGTAGGTTGCCATTTCTTTCCGTACATGGAGCAGCGAAAAAGAACCCAAGTCTGCCAAACTGAATACGAGTGGGATTCGAACCAGGTGCGGTGGGATTGTGAAACGGACGCTTCACCCCTAGGCCACGCAGCCTTATCAGACCTAAGGTTGAAGAAAAACAAACTAACTTATAGAGTTGGTACAAAATTGAAACCCCTTTGAAATAGCCTTCTATTGAGTTGACACACGTATCCCAGCGCTGCTGCGGGTTGCTGTAGGCATTTCTGACAATCATTTGTTCTTGTGTAGCGGAAGGGAGGGGGGGAGGGGGGGGGCCCATTTAGAACCTTTGTCCCATTTATCTTAATTTTTTTTATGCCCTAAAGTCTCGTCTCTTTAAGTGGCACCTTGAGGCTTGGAAAGAGTCAGCAGTCGCAGGAAGCCATGTCTGTGAAGTAGGGAGAGTGTCAAACCAGTCCAATGACGTGTTTCAGCCACATATCCTTGGTCAGGCGCAATGCGTGGGGTAGGATATCGTCGGGATGGCTCACACATTTCACTTGCTGATAAACGGCATTGAACCTGTTCGGCACGCCCGCTACTACCCAGACATGGCTCCCTGTGACTTTTAGCTCGTTCCAAGACTCCTGGTACTATTCAGAGAGACGGGATGTCAAGACAGAAGATAATAAGACAAACTCTGTAAGTCGACTGTTCGAAATTTCTTTAAACATAACTTCCAGAAATGCGACGATAAGTGCGAGCATTGCTGAGAAAAGTGTCTCATAATAAAATGTTCATATTTCGTATAGGACTAGGTTTTGAGCTGAATAGATAAGTTCGATTTGCTTCCAATCAAAGGTCCAATACATTTTTATCAACGTTCGTGTATAGCGATGAATTTAGGATACCAAATCTCAACAGATTTGATTCGCAAGTATATTTTATCTCGACACGAAGGGGAGCAGAGACGTTAGTCCAGTCAGGCACAACATTCTGACCAGGAGTGTCGTGTCATGTTTAGGTACAATACACTGACCAGGAGTGTCGTGTCATGTTCAGGTACAATATACTGACCAGGAGTGTCGTGTCACGTCCAGGTTCAATAGACCGACCAGGAGTGTCGTGTCACGTTCAGGTACAATACACTGACCAGGAGTGTCGTGTAATGTTCAGGTACAATACACTGACCAGGAGTGTCGTATCATGTTCAGGTACAATACACTGACCAGGAGTGTCGTGTTATATTCAGGTACAATACACTGACCAGGAGTGTCGTGTCATGTTCAGGTACAATAACAATACACTGATCAGGAGTGTCGTGTCATGTTCAGGTACAATACACTGACCAGGAGTGTCGTGTTATGTTCAGGTACAATACACTGACCAGGAGTGTCGTGTTATGTTCAGGTACAATACACTGACCAAGACGACAATCTCTCTTCCAATTATCGTTCCCTGGAAATGCTGTTTTCAAGGCAGACTATCTGACGAGACGTGGATCGACATGATCCCTGTAGTAGTGAACGTCACGCAGATGAAATAAAAACATTGCACAACCGGCCAGAGGACCACGGTCCACCTTCATCAGCATGCTCGGGATGTGAGGGAAGCTACTTTAATCGAACACTTAATTCCCTTTACAGGGCTCTCAAATAAGTAGACTCACTCAATGTGAGCATTAAACAACATCTCCTTACACGCCTAACAAGGTCTGGACAGATGAGGTGTTAATGTTGAGATGATGAGTTGTTGTTATTGTTGTTGTTGTTATTGTTGTCGTTATTATTGTTGTTATTGTTGTTGTTGTTATTGTTGTCGTTGTTATTGTTGTTATTATTATTGTTGTTATTGTTATTATTGTTGTTGCTGTCATTATTGTTGTTGTTATTGTTGTTGTTGTTATTGTTGTTGTTGTTATTGTTGTCGTTGTTATTGTTGTTATTATTATTGTTGTTAGTGTTATTATTGTTGTTGCTGTCATTATTGTTGTTATTATTGTTGTCGTTATTTTTTCTGTTATTATAAATGTTGCTATTAGTAATAGCTGTACATCGTTGTCGATGATGACCGCCGACATCATCCTTGTCATAAATGTCCCTGTTGGGTGTGGGTGCGCATGTGGCTGAACAGGCCTATGCGGGCACGAAAACATCTGCTACATATCGGGCACACGAGCTTTGTAGAAGGTGATGGTGTTCCCGCTGTTCGGGATTTCCGGGTCTCGCGTCTGCTCTGGGCTTTCACAACACGGTCGTCTTCGCCGGTAGCTACACCCGATTTGACTGCCCTTCTCCAGTCAGATCTGTTTTGCGCAAGACATTCCCAGGTGTCGTTGTCTATCCGGCAACTTTTCAGTGAGTCCTTCAGACCATCTTTAAAACGTTTCTTTCGGCGTCCTCTCTCGCGCCATCCTTCTCTCAGCTCGCCGTAGAGAAGCTTCTTTGGGAGCCGCTCGTCTGACATACGGACGAGGTGTCCGGTTCATCCTAGTCATGCTTTTTCTAGCAGTGCATGGATGCTGGGCATGTTAGCCCTCGAGAGAACCTCGATGTCAGTGACATGATCTTCCCATCGGATGTGGAATATTCGCATCAGGCGTGGAAGTGATTTAACCTCCTTGCATGTCCAGAGTATACAGTCCAGCTTTCGCAAGCGTATAGTAGGGTTGGAATGATGGTTGCGCGGTAGACTTTGATTTTGGTCTTGACGCTGATGCCACGACGTGCCCAGACCATCGAGCGCATTCTACCAAAGGCTGTGCTGGCCTTTTCTATTCTGCTTGCCACCTCATCATCTAGGCTGACAGATCTCGACAACTTGCTGACCAGATATGTGGATTTGTCTACGACACTCAGCGTCTGCCCGCTGACTGTAGTCTCTGGTTTTGTGTACGGCATGCCTGGTGCTGGTTTGTACATAACCTCTGTTTTTTTGGCATTTATGGTCAAGCCAAAATTTTTGCATGCGGCAGAGAACCGGTGCATTCCAACCTGCATGTTCAGTTCTGAGTATGTCGTCAGCCACTTTGGTTTTGGCCTTCATTCTTATGGGATTGAGTAACTTGCCATCTGTGCGGTACTTTGTGGGTATTCCAAGCTCCAGTGACTTGAAGGCGTCTGTCATCGTGGCCGCGAACATCATGCTGAACAAGGTCGGGGCGAGTACACATCCTTGTAATTATTACAAATCGATGGATGAAATGTTGCAATTAGTATTATTATTATTGTTGGTGGTGTTATTATTATTAATATTATTGTTGTTGCTATTAGTATTGTTGTTGTTGCTGTTATTATTGTTATTATTGTTTTTGGTGTTCGGAGCTGCTCATGCCGAGCTGCGTTGAATCTTGACGTCTCTTCCGTTGCGGATTACAGTTACTCTTCTGACATCCCTAGACGTACTTCAGAAGGTGGACCTGAGGCCTCGTGGCTGTAGTGCATTGAGTGTCTCATTAATAAGCTCAACCACTATAGGGATCGCAGTGTCGATCCACACGTCATTGGCCAGACTTATGTGACAACATGTCTCCATGTTCGCTAGCGAAGACATAAGGTAATCATTTTGTTTACCCTGGCCCTGATTACATTTCACTCTCACGTGAGTAATAGCACATTCAACTCCAGTCTCACTCTGGATGTAAAGAATAGGAAACATACAACATTAAAAGCGTGTCATGGAGACGAATGTGCAGCAGGGAATGAGCTGAGAACAGCCTGCGGCTTATGATGATGTTCGTCCATCACATGTGATGAAGACCACTATTTTTGTTCAGCCGTGTGTTTTTTTCTTTTTTCTCTTACTGTGTCCCCTGAAATCTGTGACTTGCGCTGTGATTAGAATTAAAGTGATGAAGGAACTGCGCCTTTTGCCAACCTCACTCTCTGGAACGACTGGAGAAAGCATAGCAAGCTGATTTTTCCTCAGGGTTTACTCCCGAAGCCTTTTCCGTAAACAGGTATCGCGCAAGGCAATGGAGGGGGTGGGGTGGAATGACATGTGTCGTACCTTTCCTATAACCGCAAGAGGTCGTAGGGACATCACTCAGCGTGTGAGTGAGTTGGGCATTTCTCCCTTGTGATTTTGTCTAGTCTATCATAGTCACATGTCTAAATTTAACACACCAAAATCGAAATTGTTTACAGCTAGAGCGAAGGGGCGCCAATCTCGTGAAGTTCAACCATGTGAACAAGACCGTGAAAATACGACACAGGTTTAAGCGTAGTACTATTCATATTTCCGATGTCCAGGCCAGAATAATCGGACGGAAGAAAACACAAAAAAACGAACGAATTAACCAATTCAAATGGAAAACAACAACACGTCTCCGTGAACACAAGTGTAAGTCGTCGACTAGTGTGAGTTCCAAGCAAATCCGTGGTCTGGCGGTATCTATAATGGACTAATACAGCAGAGCAACGTAGACCAACAGCCGTTTACGGCACCATCTTTGCAGCGACTCGTAGATGGCTGCTTGCATCAATGCCAGTGACCCATAACTGACCAAGATCCTATTCCGCCTCCAAGAGCGGCCCTGGAAACAGACTGAAACTATGCAGCCTGTCTAATAGATAAGAGAAGACAAATCCGGTTCCTAAAATGTCGTGCTGAAATTGGATGTGTCGGACCAAAAGGCGAAGATATCGCAGCCTCCCTGTAAACTACGATACAGCGTGGTTACAAAAAGTCATTTTCTACTTGAAATGATTGACCCCTTCCCCCCCCCCCCCCACCCCCCACCTTCCACTGCTGAAGTCGGATTTGTTGGACCGAAAGGTGCAAATGTCGCAGGCAAACTGTAAACTATGACACAACATATTCCGTTCTCCGGACAACATCCTGCCACTAACAAAGCCCTTTTTAGGTCTTGGTAGCGGGAATTTGAGGACGAACGAAGAATAATAATAATACATTATTGACTCGACTGAATTGTCGTTTCCAGTTCATGCCCGATCGCTGTAACATATCACAAAATATTGTAACATATTTCCAACACCAGGTGCTGCTAATCGGAGTTGTGAGGAAGCTTCTGGAATATGTCTATACACAGAATGAGCTCAAATACCTGGACGATCTCTTTCCGTCAACTAAGGGACATGACAGGAGCAGAGCTATAGAGCAACATGTTGAGAAGGTATAGAAGTCCATCCTGCAAATCTTGTCAATTGTATCCCTTTTTATTCAGATGTTCTACGTTTAATTTACCCGTCTCATGTGGTGATTCTTCTTCTTTCTCTTCTTCTTCTTCTTTTTCTTCTTCGGCGTTTGTCCTGACAAGGACTTTGAGAAGTTGTGTCGTGGTTTACAGCGAGGCAGGGATATTTTAACCTTTCGGCTGAACTCATCCTATTGCAGCATGACATTTTTTGAACAGGTTTGCTTTCCTTCTGCGATTCTTAGTCTGTTAGCCAGACTACACTAGTGCAGCCTGTTTCCATGGTAGCTCCTAGGAAGCGCAAAAGGGTTTTTGTCAGCTTTAGTTTGCTGATTCTGATGCAAACAGCTGGCTGTGATTCTGTTTTTGTTTTTGAGAATCGACTTCACTGCACTCCAGACATACCAATAGGCCCGCATTATCCCCTAACTTATTCTTCTTCTTTGATCAACTGATGCTCCGCTTCAAGCCCGGTGAAGTCACGAAGGAGACTGTGTGTTTCAGGTCTTCGTCGGTCACTCACAGCTTTTTGAACATGGTCGCTCTCCAGGTCAGACTCTCTTTCTTTGATCTGTATAACTGGGGCAGTCTTGCAGAATGCGTTCGGGTGTCCGCTTGTGTGCTCTGCAATGGCATATGGCGGTGTCTCTAAGACTGTGCAGATGGACCTTGAGTCTCCAATGTCCCATTCTGAGTTGGAAGATCTTTGTCTGCCCATCTCTGTGAAGTTTTTTCAATGCTGTCATTTTCTGACTTGAATTCTTTGTGCTGGTCTCTTCGATCCGTCCTCATGGATCGTTTGATGAGTGTCTTTGCTTCTTTACATCTCTGTGGGTGGCGAGTCATCGTGCTACCGCTGCATTAACTTCCAGGTTCTCCAGTTTCTTTCATTCTCAGTCTCGCGCATGCACTTTCTAGGTCATTATTTTCTCCCGCTCTTTTCTATTTTGTCAATTAAACTACTAAACATTTCATTTTTTTAAAACAAATTATTTGTTTTGCTTTTTATGTTTGAAGAAATGGTTTCTCCGTATCGAACGAATTTATATATATAAAATAAAGCTGCTGAAATATTCATTTTCATACCATTAATCTCTAAATGTGACCTTGACTGTGGTCGTTATACATGACCATGAACGTTGATCTTTTGCTGCTGTTATGGGAAGTGGAGAAGTAACAACCAAGGCAACTTGAATCATGTGAACACTACCTAACACAGAAATTAGAGGACAAGGCAAATGCTTTCGTGTGCTTTAAGAAAAACTAAAATGAATAGGTATTCCCCTTTCTGTCCAGGTAGTGCAGTGGTTAGTGCACTGGATTCCTAGGCAAGCTGTATGGATTCGGGCTCCAGTTGGTGTGCAAAAGGACTCCAGGGTCGACCCAGCTTAAAAATTGTGTACCAGAACTTTTTATTCTTCGTCTTCGTTCTCAAACTCCCGCTACCAAGTCCTGAAAAGAGCTTTGGAAGTAGCAGAATATATTTCGGAGAACAGAATGAGTTGTGTCATAATGCACATGGTCATCTCCGATATTTGCGCCTTTCGGTCCGACACATCCGAGTTCCGTGTGGCATTTTTAGGTAACCTTCTGTCTTTAATTCCTTCTGCTTAGTCAGTCTGTCCGGCTGCAGTCTTGTTATCCAGGATCATCACTTGGAAGTGGAGAAGGGTCTTGTCAGCTCTTGGTCGTTGGCTCTGACGCTAGCAGTCAGCTCTGGGTCGCTGGCTCTGACGCTAGCAGTCAGCTCTGGGTCGCTGGCTCTGACGCTAGCAGTCAGCTCTGGGCCGCTGGCTCTGACGCTAGCAGTCAGCGTTGGGTCGCTGGCCGCTACAGCTCCATGTGCTGCTCAGCATCTTGATCCGTATACCAGAACAATCTGGGAAGTAAAGGCGGCAGACGTGACGCTGACCTCGTCACCTCCTCTAGTGTGCCGTTGGTTATGCTAATAAAGATTCCCGACACCATTTTCTCAAATATGCCACATTAGCGTGTAAACGAGATCTTTTCTTTGTGTGTGTGTGTGTGTGTGTGGGTGGGTGCGCGCGTGCGTGCGTGCGTGCGTGAGTGCGTGCGTGTGTGTGTGTGTTACTTTCTGCTTTTAGTTCTCTGCAGAAATCTTTTATATTACAGATACAGGACATTTATTCGTATCAAGAGTCTAACGGGCAACCTGTGGACAAGTCGCACGTGACACCTTACAACGGTGCAGCCAGCGACGGAACTGTCACAGACGAACATAGATCTTCTTTCTTCTTGAACGAAAGCCTACATGGTACACCTAAATCATATCATAATAAAGGATTTGATACCAAATTGTGATCAACCAATGGTATACTACCAGAACAATAAAATATGTTATCGGTATTTGTTAACCTCCACACTCCAAGGTAGAGGAGGAGCAACTGAGTAAAGATTTGGTATTAATTTACAGTGCTGTGATTCAGTAGGAGGATTTGTTATCTTTTTAGTATCTTGTTTATCTCCGTCCATTCTTATGCAACGATTTATTGTCTTATTATTCAGTTATAATGTGTTGTGTATTTTATGTACACCCCCGCCCTCCTTGTGCGCCCCTCCCCCTGTCCACTCCTTATATTTCTCTTACTATGCCTTCCTTGATAATAGTAACGATTCTTGTTTATATTCAAACAGCAAAATAACATCAATATTGAACTTCGGAAGCAAATAATCGCTAAACATATCTGGCTGGAGGATTTTACTGCTTTGAAGCACATCCGATGTCAGAAGACATTTTGGAGACTGAGTTTGTCTTCACTCTTCGATCACTATTATCTTAGAAAGCCAAAAAAACAAATCACCTTCTTCAGTGGATTTCCGATCACTGTGTGATCCTGGGAAACGAGAAGACGTATGAGCTAGCAAAAGTAGGTAGTGACGGTACACAGACTCGCCATCCACTGAGCTATAAAGAAGCAAAGACACTCACCAATTGATCCATAAGGGCGGAATGGAAAGACCAGAACAAAAAATACTAGCCAGAAAATGACAACATATGCAAATTTGGCAGAGACGGGTAGACAAAGATCTTCAAACTCAGAACGGAACATTGCAGGATAAAGGCCCACCTACACAGAATGGTTTTTAGAGACACGTGCTATTGCGGAACACCCAATCAAACACCAGAACATATCCTGCAGGACTAGCCCACTTCTGCAGACCAAAGAGAGGCAGTCTGGCTCGGGGAAGCGACCATACTCGAGACCGGGCGATGACCAGTCTCCTTCGTGAACCTCGCCTAGCTAGAAGCACAGTATCAATTGATCAAAGAAGAAGGGGAAGAAGAAGAAGAAAAGATCTTAGAAAGACTACACAGATGTAGTCTGTTTCCAGAACCGTCAGTTGGAGACGCGATACGGTTTGAGTCAGCTATGGTTCTCCGACCCTATAACAATCAAACTGGTTGTATACCGACACTGTAGATCCTTCTAAACTAGTATAATGAAGTTAAGTTAAGTTAAGTTAAGGTATGAGTCTCTGGCTGCCGTCAGCTCATTCATTGTTGCATCTTCAGTCCTATGACGAAATTGTTTAATGTATTTATTCTCCTCCATCCTAGCTGTGATTGTTACAACCTTTTATTTAACTTAGCATGATCGTTGTCCGTTTGTGTGGACTTCTATTTCTCCTATTTTAACCAACTTCCTCATTACCCAAAGAGCTGTAATTGTGTACACGTCCTCTTTTACTGCTATAAGTTAATCTATCGACTTTTTATGGATCCTGGATAGGTCATTCAAAACGTAGTTTTCAACAAATGTAAATATTTACTTGTTTGAGCCAAGTTTGATCTCTATCTGCTGTTTCGTTATCGTGCATGTATTGTTTGAATGTGAGCCAGCGTGGCCTAGAAGTTAAACTCGCTCAGTTTCACAATTTCAGCGTTCGAATCCCGTCGTGTCCAGTTTGGTAGACTCTCGAGAGTAGTTGGGAAAATGAGGGAGGGGGAGACAAATGTTTTTGTTTTTTTTGCTTAGATGTTTGCCTCACTAGTTTCTACTGCGGAGGCGCACCATTTTCCACCCCAGACCGTAGTCCATTGGGAGATATCAGGACGCATAAACCGGTGCTTGGATGAATGTGTGCGTCTGTATGTACCTATGCTAGGTTTGTGCGCCCTCAGAAGCTAGCCCAACCAAAGTGCAATGGAAGGGCCTCACCATGAGGGCGCGTGTGAAAGTTGTGCAAGAGTGTGACTGTAGGACAGAGTCAAATGAAACAGAGTGAGGTGAGAAGAGAGAGAAGGGGGAGAGTGGCCCCCAGGGTGAGACCTTCGCCCGATGGGAGACAAATGTGCTGATTCGGTTTGGCTATTGTACTGTTCTTATCTGAGGAAGTTGACAGGTATTGGAGGGTGATAATATTAAGATAATTTATGTTTACAATATTTTATATAACTTAACAAAACAGTTGTCCGTTTGCATGGACTTCTATTTCTTATTTTTTTTTTACTTTTTCTCTCTGTGCCTGTTACAAACTGCTCGTCTCTTAATTATCCTTTACTCTCTTTGTGCGTGTGTTCTCTCCCCGGGCCAGTTGTTCATATTACCGAAATACGTTGTCACTGCCTTCTCATTAAGATTCTTTTGTTTTGACCACCCTGTCTTTCTATACTTGTTTCAAACTGTTCAAGCTTTCTATCAAGCAATAGATGTATTTTTGTTTAGTTCGTGATTCTTGCTTTCACACCTTTATTCAGAATCACACAGTGATAGCTACTTTGTAATTATTAAAACAAGTCACTTATAATTCCATCGAATAAATATACTCAGATATATATATATATGTGTGTGTGTGTGTGTGTGTGTTGTTGTTGTTGTTATTGCTGTTTCGAATGTCCACAATTAGTAGGTTTACTTTTTATTCGGCCTGAAAAGGGCGTTAAGTGGCGAGCTGCAGTAGCTTTCCTCACATCCTGAGCGTGCTGATGAAGGTAGGCCGCAATACTCCTGTAGCAGACCCACTGTTTGTTTGCCCTTGGCCGTTATTCTAACTTAGAACATTCTCACACTCATCCACATCATCATGACCATACTCAGTAAATGACATATCACACAGCAGGTGGCATATTTATTATATCATACTCATATCATAGAATGAGTAGAGAAATTACAAACACAATATAATACATATCTTAACTAAACATTCTACTAAAACGGGAATTGTAAGCATTAGCTATTGATGGAATTCCCAACTATCTAAAAACCCAGTTCTATTGCCTTGTAATTACATCACACACACATCGCCTTAACTGCGTCTTCAACACACCTTATCAAATACTCTTCCTCACTGAAATCCCCTCAGGCGGGCGATCTCGACATCACTCGTTCACAATGTGTCCTTGCTTACAAACACACGTTCAGATTATCTATTAATGCAAAACTCCTTCACCTATTTGAGCGATCCTGTTCTTTCACTAAACATTCGTCCAACAGTCTATCAATCGCTCCTCTACCTAAGTCGGTGAGTTAAACATACTATCTACATTCAGTCTCTCTCTCTCTCTCTCACTCTCCTCCATACAGCCTCTCTCTCTCCCTCACTCTCCATCTCTCCTCCAGCCTCCCGAGCTAAACTTTGTCTCGAGTTATATATCCTCAAGCAAGGCCAGAGCTTGACCAATCGATCTCAGGTATGGTCATCTTCAATCCCAATTGGAACGAAACACTTTGCACACCTGTCACGCATTCTCTCGCAGCAAGCCCCGCTGTCAATTTCGTCTGTCAATCAATCTCCCCCTACCAAAATCGGAAGGCCAGTGGTCAGTTTCTACCTGTCCACATTCCTTAACTCAAGTCTGTTCTCCTTTGCTGAGACGGTGAGTGACCTTGACATGCATTCAGGTAGCTTTAAGCTTTAACATGTTCAGGCATCCTAAACTCCCCTTGCTCCGGCGGGAACTGTTACATTACCTCCCTAAAGTACAGACCGAAACATGGATGGTCATTTTTTCATCTGGCAAATGACCACAATTTTCGTCTCCACTATCCAAAATGTAAACACTACTCCTGTTTACAACTCCACTCAAATTGTACCTGCCTTGAAAAGAAAACACTGTCACACAATTTTCGTCTCCACTATCCATAATGTAAACACCACTCCTGTTTACAACTTCACTCACATCGTACATGCATAAAAAGACATGTCATTTGATACATATAAACTTTGTGTAATACATACACAATCAATACAAGCAGAAGAAAAACACTGTGGCTGGTGGTTTTTACAACACAAGCCACCACTTTTACATCGTTTTACAGTCAAATTCCCCCAAGTCTGTCCCTGCGGGACCTTTAACTCATCAAAACAGAAACACCTTAAGGAATTCTCCTTACTCATTGAGGTCAACATACCTGGACCTGTTCCCGTGCCTTCCTCTAAGGACACGAACCTTCATTGTTACACACGACATGTTCAGGTCAATTTTCTCAGGCGGTCTCATTACACGCCTGGCCGACGATTCACTTCATACTAACTCCTGTGAGGCCTCGCATTTACGTGCGATATCCTCGGGCTAGTTATCATTGTCTCTCTTGACAGCTATCCCCTCTCAAAGAAAACAGCAAAATTCTTTATGTTTCCCACAAAAACGATATTTGACAACATATGTCATAGTCGATATTACAACTTCTGATCAATATAGTCTTCTCTGCAAAGACTCCACATACATGTGATAAAATAACAATATGTCTTGTTATGGTGTATCTCCGATTAAGTCGTCCAGCTGAGTGTCCCACATGCTAGTTCTTATTCTGGAACTCGTGGTGACCTGTGGTTGCGGAGGCCTTCAGTCTGGATGAGATATACTGCTCTGTAGATCACCTATATAACCTGTATAAAATACCTGTAAACATGATGATTCAACAACAACAACAACAAAAACCAACAAATTAAAGACAAATGCATTGCATACAATGTCGAAACCCAAAACCAAAATATTTGCACGCATACTTATGATATCAATATTTCAGTCAGCAAGTATCACACTTTGATACTGTCAGGATATGTAATCATGTTAAAACAACAAAATAAAGAAAAATTCAATGCATACTATGTTGACCATACAACCCACTAAAAATGCAAGTAATACCATTAGTCAAAACCCAAACACCAAATACAAATGTCAAAATATTTGCACGCATACTCATGATATCAGTATTTCAGTCCGTAAGTATTACACCTTGATACTTATGTCAGGACACATAATCATGCTTAAACGAACAAACATGTTCAAGTGCCATCAACCTTCACTGTTGCTCGTGCCCCACAGATGAGCACCTGTTAATGCCCCCTTCAAAAGATACTAAACTATGACTAAGTTCTAACTTAATCAGGTACTAAACTATGTCCCTAAACTATGACTAAGTTGTAACTTAATCAGATACTAAACTATGTCACTAAACTATGACTAAGTTGTAACTTAATCAGGTACTAAACCATGTCACTAAACTATGACTAAGTTGTAACTTAATCAGATACTAAACTATGTCTGAGTCAAAAGTCAAAAACCGAATTGTCCACCTGTCGAATTACGTCATGCTGTAACCCTACTAGTCACGATGCAGTCTTTGTTAAAGTTGGCTAGCCCCTTTAACTGCTGGCGGTCTTTGCTTTGTCACGAGGAATTAAAACCGAGTGTTGTGATCTAACTAATTCACCGCTGTTTCCCCAAATTCTTCGCATCAAAGCTACCTGGTCAGATTTTGACCGAAACATCGCGTCCACGTGTTACCCTGCGTCGCGTAATCATTACCTGGCGCATCCAGTTATCCTGCGTCTCTTGTCCGTTCTGTCCGTTTCGCTGGTCAGAAATGTCCCTTTGATCTCGGTCAGTCTTCGCTTCAGACTGACCGTCCGCTCATTGTCTGGCGTGTACTTCAGACAACGAATTCAAAGGAATTTTTAACATCTGGTCATTCCTCCATCTCTATGCCCTACCCCCTAATTATCCAAATCTCCGTTTCCCAAGGATAACGGTAGATGAAACAAATTTTATGCAAATCATACATTAACTGGAGTTTCACATGTACGACCATGTGTGTAAGTACTCCACACGACTTTATCTAATTCCATTTCTGAATTCCATGTTTTTGGCTAGCGTCAGTAAACATTGTATCAACCGTTCCTTATCACTACTGATTATTTTAACCAGACTATGTGCTGCCCCATCAGCTGTCTCTGATTGCTGCGCGATTTCCTCCTGTAAAACGCCCATCGTCTGGTCTGTTTGTTTCACGGTTGTTTGGTTCGTACCCACCGGTTCTCTGGTAGTGTTACGTACACTTACATCGTCCGCTACTTCAGCCTTCCGTCCATCTGTATTCACTATTTGTGGGAAAGATCTTTCACACTGTTCGTTTGACTGTTGGCTTATCTCGAACTGAGATCTTCTCTTCATCTTTGCTTCGATGACTGGTTCGCTGTCCTGGCTGTGGTTAACCTGTCTTTCCCTTTTCTTCGTTTTCCTTAGAAACTCTGTTCCTCCTTTGTTGGCTGCACGAGTATTCTTACCCGCTGCGTCCGTTTCACATTCCAAGTGTGCGTCATTCCCACTTCCTTCCTCGGTGACCGAAGGGTTGTCCCTTCTTTCGGTCTGTTCAACAACTTCTCCCGCATGGCTAGGCCCTGCTACCATTCCTCCTCCTCTCCTTTCCTCTTTATCTGACGAATCTCCGACTATTTCCTTGTTCGATTCTTCGTCGAATTTAACTAATGTTTTACCAGGCTTGACCACAAGTTCCTGGTAAACTTGTCCCCTTTCAGCACGCCCGACTATGTTAATCGACGTAATACCCTCTTCCTGAATTCTCGGTCTACGCTGTCCAATGATGTGACATTTCATCTGGACCGCTGAGCGAACGTTTGTCTCGTTTGCATTGCGTAACCTGCCCTCCGTCCCTAACTTTTCTGGATACACAAAACCTGTATCTCTTTCTTTCTGTCCATCCGCCTCGTGCTCAAAGTCTCTTTGATAGCTCCTGTCCTGCCTCTCCATCTGTAACCGTGCAAAAGGCCTCTACTGGGATAAGAATCTGCCCGATTCAAACTTCTGCCCAACCATTCCTCCTCCTCTCACTTGACTTGGCCTCTGCACCTGTGTCAAACTCTTACCCTTTTCGCCACCTCTGTCCAGCCGTCCACACACGTCCGTCCTGAGATTTCCACCTCTGTCCCTCCACGGATCGGAATGTGGAAGTTGGACGGGCTTCCTACTCACTTTCCTACCACTCTGTCCCCTTCCAAAATACTGGGCCGTGTTTACTTCTGTGATTTCTTGATTTCTTCTCTCCTTCCTAGCTGGTTTGAAAGCTCTGTTTTCAAACTGTTGTAACAGCTGTCGCAGCTTCCACTGGAGGTCTTTTTCCTGTCTTTCCAGCCGAATAACTCTGCCTGTTAGTTCTCTTAGCTGGTTTTGAAGTTGACTTTTGTCCAACTTATCGTTGACTGTAGCTCGTGCCATGAAAGGCTTGTTTTTGACAAACAGTCCTCCTCTCCAGACAACGTTCGTATTCCGAAATATATTTGGGTCTCCTATAGACAAATGTCCAAAAGCTAGACACTGATAACATTGTTTAACATTGTCCAACCTCGACATACTGAATAAACCCGTCTGGCCCTCCAAAAAAAATTTACAAGACTGTCAAGTACGCACAAAGTCTTGTCAATAATACAACAATGGGTGGAAGAAAAATGTCACACTTACCAGTCAGATGATTGGAAAAGCTGTCTATGGTTCTAACACTCTAACCACTAGCTACTCCTCTATTCCTAACTACACACACAAGTTATATTTAACTGCGACACTTGTGTTAAACATGCAAATCAAGATCTATAGCTACACACGCACTATATTTATAAATCTATCACGACTATCCGTGGTCAACAGGCACCAAAATAATAATAACGTGTAGCAGACCCACTGTTTGTTTGCCCTTGGCCGTTATTCTAACTTAGAACATTCTCACACTCATCCACATCATCATGACCATACTCAGTAAATGACATATCACACAGCAGGTGGCATATTTATTATATCATACTCATATCATAGAATGAGTAGAGAAATTACAAACACAATATAATACATATCTTAACTAAACATTCTACTAAAACGGGAATTGTAAGCATTAGCTATTGATGGAATTCCCAACTATCTAAAAACCCAGTTCTATTGCCTTGTAATTACATCACACACACATCGCCTTAACTGCGTCTTCAACACACCTTATCAAATACTCTTCCTCACTGAAATCCCCTCAGGCGGGCGATCTCGACATCACTCGTTCACAATGTGTCCTTGCTTACAAACACACGTTCAGATTATCTATTAATGCAAAACTCATTCACCTATTTGAGCGATCCTGTTCTATCACTAAACATTCGTCCAACAGTCTATCAATCGCTCCTCTACCTAAGTCGGTGAGTTAAACATACTATCTACATTCAGTCTCTCTCTCTCTCTCTCTCTCTCTCACTCTCCTCCATACAGCCTCTCTCTCTCCCTCACTCTCCATCTCTCCTCCAGCCTCCCGAGCTTTTTTTTTTATTTTTTTTATTTTATGTGTTTGCCTCACTAGTTTCTACTGGCGGAGGCGCGCCTATTCCACCCCAGACCGTAGTCAATTTGGGCGATATTAAGACGCATAAACCAGTGCTTGGATGCGTGTGTGTATCTGTTTGTACCTAACCTGGTGTTTCCGTGATGTTCCTCCCGTTGTTCCTCGCTTTTGATGTTCCTAGTTGTCCGCCGTAGGTATTTGCATAAATATGCACAATAGTTTTCCTGGGACCATTTTGGGATTGAGTATATTTATTTTCTGTCATACTTGATTCGGATCTCTCTTTTTTTTTTGTTTCCTGATTTCTTTCTTTTTTTTCTTTTTTTTCCTCTCTTCTTTTTTTATTTTTTTATTTTTTCCTTCTATTTTATAAAAAAATATAAAACCCCATCATACAATTTTATACACAATTGTGAAGATAGCAGTGTAGTGAGGTGTACAACGAGAATGAATGAGATGGAATGATTGGGAAATATAACAAACAATATACTTGATACATAAGGATTAAGAGTACAATATAAATTAATTGAAAAGTGTCTTCCTTCTGTTGTGAGGCCCATCTGTGTTGACTTCCTTCTGTCTGGTCTTGGTGTATCAGGTTTTGCCTGCTCTCATATTTTTCCATCGCATCCATGTACTCCAACTTGTTAGCGATTCACTGATTTGTGTGTCACCTTGTAGATCCCTCATCTCACCTGTGCCCTCTAGCTCTCGCAGTCAATTATGTGTTGAATGTGTGGTAGGCTCAGGAACAGAAGAACAATAGAAAGGTAGATAATTGATTAAATAATTATAGATAAAAAAGATTGATGTAGTAGTAGTATAATTATATTAAGTGTGGATATATAGTGGTGAGGATGCCCGCAGAAGGGATATACATATATAAACCTATAAATACATACATAAGTGAAAATTAAAATGTCCACATATATATACTCATACGTACATATCTACACACCTACATATCTACACACCAACATATGTGCACATCTACATGTGTGCACACTGTAGCGTTCGTGATTTGTCACACCCACTTGCTACATAACCGATGGGCTAATTGTAGTGTGAGTCCGTTACATCATCAGTCGACGCATCTTCCCATTGAATCCACAAGCATCGACCATCGATCACCACGTTCAAGGCACAGGCGACACAGAAACTGTGGCCAAGCTAGAGCAATCCACCGAGTCTATCGCCACATGGGCACCTGTGTGTTAATTTACCCACGGACAACAATAGGTCAAATTTAGTAGAATGTAACCACACGAAGCACCACATTTTTAAGTCGCGAGGTATACCGCTGTCATTTTCAGATCCAACTCTGCACGTGGAAAATGGACCTCCTGCACCGCAGGAGAATAACCCCGTGTGCAGTCATCGCAGGAAAGACGAATCTTACGCATCGTCGGACTGCGCACCAAACAAAGTGTCAAGACCTGCTATGTCTCCAACAGCCCACCAAGAACGCTTAGAGATGGTCGCACATGTCAGCAGGGCATTTCTGCTCGCTCTGGCACATGGCTAGAGGGCACACGTCTGTCCTACAGGGAGACCACTCTCTTCATGTATTGAGCAAAGAGATGAATGGTATTGCCTTCCGTAAATCAGAGCCAGGAGATGCCAATAATGCTGCCATAAAATGGGACATCCACCTCCGTGAGGCTTGTGCAAATTCATCAATTGCCCACAAAACTCACAACCCAGCATCAAGGTCTCTTTTGGGTAAAAAAAATATTTTTAAAAAAACCAAAAAAAACCCAACTAAGTGACAGCTGTACACACAGTTATTTTGGTATGGAAGACTGTGTGGTCATAGAATTTCAGAAAGGGTGAGCCCTTAGCACGCTCCAGGATGTCTGAGACGCCCAGCTCGTCAAGTTATCAACAAGAAAAAATTTGATATTTTGTTTCTCTAAGTACGGTGACCCTACCAATAGTCATTTTTATACTGCTGGATTCGTCACGTCCATCTACACACGATTTTTGCCGGTAAAAGCACCGCATGCTAGATCACAAATGGCTTTTGACCGATTTATTATTTTTTCCGCCGATTGGGCCAGGCTGATTTTTGGGGGGGAAAGGTGAAGTAGGTTGTTGGGAAAGACCTTTATCTTGTACATCCGCCCATTTTACTTGTTTAGGTGACAGAACTACGCTTGAATTGGAGACCAACAGTTGTGTCGATATTGTAAACACAGTATCGATTCTTTGTTATGGTTTCCATGGTTTTCCATCGGAGCGCCTAGGCCTTATCCGGGAAGGTCCAAATATTTAAATTTTTCCGAAAATTTCACATTCATCTTCTTGTATCTCAGAAACCAACAAGCACACAACAACAACACCGACACCAACAAGTTCTTCATTCAATTGTGTCTATAAGCACAAGAAAATCATACTTATTGACCACCAAATAGAACAGTTATAATTTTTGAAATTTGCAAAATTAAAAAATGTGAGAAATTTTTAAAAACTCAATGCAGTGTGCTAAAGGGTACCGCTTTTTCTATTACTTTCTGTTTCTTTTTTAATTGTTTGGTAAGATTTTTGGTTGTCTTCTGTTTTGTATTTCCTGTATTTCTTTAGAGCTTTTGTCTTTTTTTAATTTGGTTAGTGCATTCCTCATTCCACCAGGGTACAGGTGTTTTGTTGTTTTTACGGTTACCGTAATGGTTTTCTTTTCCTGTGGATTGTATTAAGTTAGCTGGCATGTTTTTGTTGGGAATGTGCTTTATAGCTATCTGCAGGATGTTGGTTGTTAGGTTATGGTTGAATACGTCTACGTTATCTGAGATTAAGTCTTCTCTTTTGAGTCTGAGCAGATCTTCTTGGAATCCGTTCCAGTCTGCCTTATGGTAGTTGAAATAGGGTCTGATTGATCCAGTGTTTCGTATGTATTTTTCTTTTAAATAAATTGCTATATGGGCAGGTGGTCCGATCCTGCATTATCCAGAACTTCCCATTTGATGGTTGCTAAGTTTGGCGTCATTATTGTGATGTCTATAGCCGTATCTGATCCATTTGGATTTTTATTTATTCTGGTCATTGACCCATCTTTTATTATTATTAGATTGTTTTCTTCGCAGAAGGTCATTATTTGTTTCCCTGCCGTGTCTATCGCGCTTCCTCCCCATGCTGGATGATGTGCGTTGAAATCCCCTACTATGATTGTTCTATTGTTTATTTGTGCTTTGATTGTTTCCATGTCATTTGTGGTGAATGTTCCTCTTGGGTTGTATATGTTTATTATTGTGATGCTCTCTGGACTACTGTCAATTTTAATGGATAGGCCTTCTAGGTTTTCGGTATTAAATGGATCCCAGTCCATTATTTTGTATTCTTCATTTACTATAAAGGCTACTCCTCCTTTCGCTCCTGTCTCTCTATCGTTCCTAACTATATTGTATTTTGGAATATTGAGTCTTTTGGTTGGGTTGAGCATGGTTTCTTGAATCGCATATATTATTGTTTCTTTTCCCAGATTGGCCAGTCCTAGGTATGGCTTAAAGTTTTTGTGTAGGCCTCTGCAGTTCCATTGTATTATTTTCATTTTGTGTTATTTTCACTTTGCTTGTGCTACGTGAAATTGTTAGTCTTTCTTGAGGTTCAGTGATTCAATCCGGTCCAATTCTATAAAATATTGTTCTGATTTGGGAGATTTATTTTTATTTATTTTTTTATTTTTTATTATCTATCTATTAGATTATGCTTACAAGGTTCTGTCCTTGGCTGTTTTCCACTTTTTTCCAACAAAGTTTTGATTCATCAATATTTATAAAATAGCAAAAATCATATTACCTTGATTCTGCATGGGCGATGTTTTACAAACCGATACTTTACCCTGTTGCTTGTGCTTCCTGTTTTACAGCATTTCCGAATATCCTCTTCACGTCTTTGTCTCGCGCGCCTGGCTCTGAGTAGATGGATAGACCTGGGGGTCCTACTTTTGTTTGATGTTGACCGATTCAAACCCTCCCGAGCTAAACTTTGTCTAGAGTTATATATCCTCAAGCAAGGCCAGAGCTTGACCAATCGATCTCAGGTATGGTCATCTTCAATCCCAATTGGAACGAAACACTTTGCACACCTGTCACTCATTCTCTCGCAGCAAGCCCCGCTGCCAATTTCGTCTGTCAATCAATCTCCCCCTACCAAAATCGGAAGGCCAGTGGTCAGTTTCTACCTGTCCACATTCCTTAACTCAAGTCTGTTCTCCTTTGCTGAGACGGTGAGTGACCTTGACATGCATTCAGGTAGCTTTAAGCTTTAACATGTTCAGGCATCCTAAACTCCCCTTGCTCCGGCGGGAACTGTTACACTCCAGGTGGTTATGCTATGCTTGATTTCATCTGCGTGTCGCTCACTGCTATGGGGATCACGTCGATACCTCACCTCCTTAGGCAGGCTGCCATGAAAATAGCCTGTTTCC
The DNA here is from genome assembly GCA_036924085.1 of Ariolimax columbianus. Lineage (NCBI taxonomy): Eukaryota > Metazoa > Mollusca > Gastropoda > Stylommatophora > Arionidae > Ariolimax > Ariolimax columbianus. Next base: position 88,745,010 of record JAVGWX010000003.1, read on the forward strand.
AGATAGGGCTGCGAGAAAGCCGAGGTGAGGGTGGACCAGTATATTTTGCCTGGCCCCGACTAACATGTCTCATCAGTATGTTGCTTCTGACCAGACGTTAGTCTTCCTCTCCCACCCCCCACCCCCCACCCCCTCCAACCCCCACCCCCACACACACACTTATATATATATATATATATATATATATATATATATATATATATATATATATATATATATATATATATATATATACACATACACACTAGTGGCGTTTCCTGATCTTAGAAAGTAATACTCTATGAAATCAATGTTTCAACAATGACTTTTAACACAGAAGATGTTCAGTTTTTCAGAACATCTTCTGATATATAATTGTATTGTTCCGTAATTACATTAAACAGTTGGAATTTAACTTTAAAATGTATACTATTTTTTTCACAATACTATAAAAACACTTATAGTATATCAATAGTAAATAAACTAGTACGTACACTTCTGTAAAGCAAAACTCTCATGTTTCATCTAATTGAGTGCGGGTCTTTTGTCGCATACGTTTCGTGACGTCCTTCAATATAACCTTCTCCAATTCAAATCTAGCAAAGACTTAGGTGCGGCGTTTCTATCCGCACACAAGTAAAGGCCCGACATTTTTTAATAAGACCAACATAGATCAGCTGCTTTTACGTCTAGTCGGGTCTTTAGGCAGCAACCAAGTTTATTGAAAATTTGCTAAATAGTTTAAATTTTATTTAACAAAAAATTACTCTCATAACATACTCTTAAAAATAAATTAGAGAAGTTTTACTTCGGCGAGTTTTAACACCTAGTGCTAATTAATATGCGCCACAGATTTATATACTAATATATATATATATATATATATATATATATATATATATATGTGTGTGTGTTTATTATTGAGTATATGTATACTGAATAAAGAATATATGTAAATCAAGAAAATGCTTATTTGCTTTTGTTTGTTCTTTTCGCATAAATCACTGTTCATGACATATGATAATAGTTTGTTTAATTTGCAAAATTAAATCTAGCAGGCTGGCCTGTTTAATATATAGCAAATTGCTCGTTTACAATTTGTTTATAGTTTATAAAGATGACAAGCTATTGCTGTAACAAAATACATTAATATTTCTGGACAATTTTAAGAAACGTTTGATATCAAAATGTAAACTGTTATTGTATACGTAAGCAATTATACCACATTTTGTTTAAATATATTTGATCAGTCTTCTGTTATGTTTGTTCACATTTATTTGGTAGTATTATGTCATACGAGAGATGGTGGAACAGTTTTGCACTTTAGTATGAAAGAGTCAGGGCATTTACCTGTAAATTTGTGTGAACCTTATTCCTTTTCTATGTATTCACCCTGCAAGGCGATACACTTCTCCCATCTATTCTTCACCTTCCTGATGCCGTGATTGTAGAACTCCTCCGTCTTAGCTCGGAACTACATCTGCAGTTCAATAATCAAGTCCTGGACGTCAGAAAAGCGTGCGGGGTATGAAAGCATGCATGCCCCATTCACCATACTCGCCGGACTTGGCAGCTGATGAATTCTTCCTGTTTCCAAACATAAAGAAGCCGCTTCCTGGATGTTGTTTTTCTGTAAATGTAAATCAAGTCAAGTAGCTCTGCTGACAAACATCATTCTAACAGGGTCTGTGAAGGAACACATGTCTGTTTCCCGCACTTGTTGACCTGGAATGGCGTAGATGTCTCGGCATTGTCAAGTACACGTGACCGTAGGTCTTCATGGAGCTGTTTCACTAAGGTTGCAGATGTGCCCGGGCAGCCGAAGTTGGCTCCCTTGAGTCAGTTCGAGCCAGTTACCTTGAAATGGTGAGGGAGCTCGCATATCTCGATCACAGGAGCTAATCCAGTGGCTAAGCGAAAGCTTCCAGAAGGGTCACTCAAGCTGGATAGGTCATGGGGAAAGGAATAGACTAAACACGGACAACTCACATAGAGGATAATAGGTTAGGCAGACTCACCAAGACGAAATTGTTCAACGCAATGATCACTGGTGATAAATCTTGTAACAACGGAAGATGAGCACGATATGATTAGTGTTGAGAAGGTGAGACAATCTACAAAGAAAGCCTCGGACACAATGGAATACGATATAACCTACTGAAGAACTATGGGGTGGACGAGCTCGCAAAGATTACACCTGATTTTACGGGAGTCTTAAGGCAGGACACGTGCTAGAGGAGTGACTAAACAACTATCTTATCCCCCTTGCGAAACCGGGTCACTGCTATTGCTTTAAAATGCTACCGCATCATCACACTACAGAATGTGTACGGTAAGGTAGACACTCAAAGTCGAGGTCCTGGATGGTTGGACGGGCAGTATGGGGAGAAGCATTGTCATGTTCCAAAATGGCATCTTTACTCTAAAGTCCACGGTGTTTGGATTTGATTACGGGTCGAAGATGATTCTTGAGAAGATCTGTATACCTGGCACTGGTGACAGTGTTCCCCCTGGACATATAGTAATAGTGTTAAAAAATAACGCCTGGTTCGTCACAAAAGAGAGTCAGCATAATTTACTGTGCAAATTTCTGCATGCAAAACTTCTTCAGTTTCGGCGAGAAAGGATGGCGCCCTTCCTTACTCGCTCTCTTTGTTTCAGGCTCGTGGTAGTGAACCCAGGTTTCATCTCCGTTAACGATTCTTACTAGTAAACGACCACCTTCTGCTTCAAAAAAGCCCAAAACGTTTCTAACAGGCATCAACGCCTCGTTGAATCAATACTGGAGTAAGCTGCCGTGACACGCACCTTGCATACACTTTGTGATACTAGAGCACATCAAGAATGGTGTCGCACGTTTAGCCTTGACTGATGTGCATATGTGCCTCAATTTCATTCACAGTCAATCGAGGATTTCCCTTTACGAGGCGGTCAACGGCTGAAATCGACTCTGGGTCACAACTCTGTGTGCCTGACGCTGTCGTGAACAATCTGTAACAGAGCTCTGGACGCTTTGGAACTTCCTACTTCACTCATACACTTGCAGGAATGAAAAGCATGTATCACCATACTGCACTTCAATCGCCGATGAATTTAATAAGTTTCACCCCTTCGCTGCAAAAAAAAAAAAAAACGGTCAGCATATCACTGCTCCATTGGTGCATGTCAATAGTTGGGCGGCCATTTTGAAAATGTAATTATGACGTCATGTTGTCCGTCTGCACCGTGGTGGCTCGTGCAGGACACTCTTGGCAACTTAACAACCATATTATCAAGTTACAATACAAAGGCGTGATTTTTCTAATTTCTATCCAACTTTTAAAGTTTTATATTATATATATATATATATATATAATAAATATATATATATATATATATATATATATATATATATATGAAAGATCTTCCGAGACAAGATCATACCCATATTACTGCGTTAACTCTCAGGTCCTTCTTTAATCATCGTTGTCCAGTTCTTCACTGTTGTCTTCGACACACTTTTGTCACCATACACTACCTGCATTCTGCGATGAATGTCAACTGGTCGACATCCTTCAGCTGTTAGAAACCACTCGCTGATCAGCTCTGGAGGATTCCGTATCAAACCCACCATGTGTTCAACGGTTTGCTGAGGAAACTATGAGTCTGAGGAGAATGAAATTTTGCAAACTTGACGGTTGGTATGTGCTGTTTACACCAGAAGTGACGTCAGCACGTGCATCTTACGTATGTTCACTTGTTGCAGTTTGGTCTGGTTTTATTTGAACACGCCTCGTGTGTGTGTGTGTATATATATATATATATATATATATATATATATATATATACACACACACATACATACATACGAGAGATGGTCGAACCATGTCTCCAGTTTTCCGACGAGTGGTCTGCTGGGATCTTTGTGCATGACAGACACAAGATTAGCACCCCTGCCACATAGACATCATGTCGTAGGGGACACCTTCGAGGCTGCGGGACTACTTTGCTCTGAGTCTGAGTGTTAAGAGTCTATTAATTAAATTAACTCGCCCGTTGGTTAACCACCCTCCAAGAAACTGATTGTATACAGACTGCAGTCTTATAAACTAGTTTAAAGAGGTTAAGTTAAGTCTTTGACGTCAGAAGTACGACGTCTACGAAACGGATTCTTCATGTTTGGGAACAGGAAGAAGTCACCAGTTGCCTAGTCCGGTGAGTATGGTGGATGGTGCATGATTTTTTTCTGATGCCCAGGACTTACTGAACTGAATGCATGATTCCGGGCCAATGATTAGAAGCTACAATCATGGCATCAGAAATGTTAATACTAGATTGGAGAAGCTTTGCTTGCACAGAGAAAAACTAAAGTTCACAGCAATTTCAAGAAAAGTGCCTTGACTCCTTCATACTAGTATTACTAGTACAAAACTTGTCTAGCCTCCCTCTAAATCTTTCCTTTTTCTATTTTAACCCATCCTTCTTTGGTTTGTTTTGTGCATTCATTTGAACCACTGCTATTTTTACAGTTACCACAAACAGACGACATAAAAATGTAAAAGCCTGGCTAAGAAGTCCAAACTTTTCTCGAACCTGGTGTGACGCGTTTTCTCGAAGCGTCGTGTCAATCTTTGAAAATAAAACACAGTTTGTAAGTTTAATATATTGAAAGACATGATTCCTGCTATTCAGCACTGTTCCAAAGTACGATCGCGTGTCCCATAATAGTTGACTCTGTTATCTATTGTTGAACAGTGCGCGCCTGATCATAAGTACTAATTTGTAATTACTAAAGTAGGGCTTAAAGTTAAAATCTTCGTGAGGGGGGCAAAGCCAAAAGTGGCAAAAGTACCTAACTTAGAAACTGGAACCAAGATATATTGTTGGATCATATTATTAAGAGAATTACCATGACTTCTTCATATGTATGGATGTACATCACGTTTGTCGTCTTATTGTTGAATGTTTTAATTAATGACGGAACGTTATCAGTTCAGGGACTTAAAGTAGTAAAAGAACAACCGGGTTCTTCATCAAAATCAAATCCATTAGAGGTAGTAAACAGCACGGATCGTCTGTCACAGGGGCAAGTTCTGAGTTCGTCAAACGGAAATGAAGACTTAGCTGATGCCACCGTATTGCTTACTCAAGTTGTAAGTCTCCTTATTTATTAAATTAAGGTATCCTACACAATACATTTGCAAGAAGCTGCTGAATGAGTAGGTCTGCCCTGTTATAAACAGTTTAATTTGTGAAAGATGTAGAATCAGACTTGAATCTTAATGTCATCTGACAGGGTCCAAGGGCCCTTACTGGGAAGGAAAGAAAAGGGTTAGGCCCCTTCTGCAACTACATTCACATCATAAAGTGTGACCAAAGAGAGCTGTGCATGGGGCTAGCAACATCATCATGTAAAACAACTTACAATAGAAACCACCACTGCAAAAGTGCACAAATAACCCTCATGACTTGAAAAGTAAAAAATTAAAGGATATTTCTACTAGTTTGCACATTGTTCATGTACTTTGTAAATTATAAAATAATAAAGGTAATCCCATAGCAGATACTGTCGTGGGGGGGGGGGGGGGGAGGGGGGTGGTTTGAGGTGTTAGAAAAAGCACTGTAGCAGATGTCTACGTTTTTGAGGTCAGGTTTCCAGTTTCCTTTCCTTTCAACCAGGTAGACTCTCATTGGCCAAGTGAATCCGTTGTCTGCTGAACTTTTTTCAGGTTTGCCTTCTCTAGCCTTTCATGGTCTCACAACATTCCTGCAAGGTGGCAGGTTGGTTTTTCTGTTAGGGAATACTACCCTCTCAGACTCTTGAGATCCATCTGCCCAGAGTTTATGTACAGTTTTCCTCTCCTAGGCGATTTGTCTTTCTGGACTTTTGAGCACCACCTGACCAACTGCTATCATTCTTTGTCTGGTCCCTCTCCAATGACCTGTCCAGCTTGGGTGATCCTACAAGGAATAAACATTTTTACCGGCATATTTCACTGGGGATGCGCAAGCCCCCACTCTTCAACAAGGTGATGGCATGCTGGGGGAGAGGGGGCTATCAGGATAAAAGAAGAGCCACTGTAATCCACCACCAACGTTAAGCATTAAATTAACTTGTGGCTTTCACAACAGTGACACTGAAAAAAATTAACCTTTGTTAAATTTTTTTCACAAAGTTACAATGAATAAGTTTTCTGATCTGACATTTTCAACAGATATTTCGTCATGGGGATCGCAGCCCTATTCACTGGTACCCAAATGATCCACATAAGAATGCGTGGCCTCATGGCTTAGGACAGCTTACAAAGGTAAAATTGAATTATAATATTGATATAAAGTATAATATTCATATTAAGTATAATATTGATATAAGGTAAAGGAAGTACTTCAGCATACTTAACTGCTGGTCAGAAATGAAGTGTTAGAGACTTCAGTATACTAAATCTCAACTTGTGGGGTGGCCACTTCCCTTCCTCGCTGCCTTTTCTTTTCCTAACCGTTAGTCAGGAACCAATTTACAGTTGGGTTCACTGAAGATGTCGGTAGTGGGAGTTGAACCCCGTACCTTTGGCATGAAAAGTGAGTGCTCTACCACTGCGCTAATCAGCCGCTCTGTATTTCCATATTTGTCATGTTCTTCACACCCCAGGCAGAAGCCAGAAATGTATTGTTTTGAGGGGTGCATAAGCAACTCTTCAAGTTACAGCATCCAAAGCTGGGTTCACTCTTCTCATTTTCCACCACTAATTGTCTACTGGTTAAACCAAGATCTGCTCGACTCTAAAGCTGTGACCAAAATGCAAGACTTGGATTGTCACATCCTGGGCCACTGTGCCTTTACGGCTGACTTCAGTCATCATGGTGTGGAAAATGTTCGTTCTCTTTTCCCAGATTCATTCAGTACAATGCTGGTTCCATCTTTGATGAGCCCACTGCCAATAACCAATACATTATACCCTATATCTGTATCACAAATGTGGTCCCATCTAAACATTAAATAAGAAGTGTGTAATTCACCATGTCAGTTAAATCAAAGACAGATATCACCTCCCAGAAAGAAGAAAAGAGTAACAGAGAGTAGGAAAAGACATACCGCCACATTTATTCACTAAAGCACAAGAAATACTGAAAATTAGATGATGCAACCAAAAAAATTCAGATCCAATTACTCTGAGAGCATCTAAAAAAAACTATTGGTACCTATCCCTATGAATGGGTACATGTATATACTGATGGATCTACATTCAATGCCACCATCAAAATATGGCATCTTTAAACAGTATCCATACAGATCTTCTGATGCTTGTGGTGAGGTCTGATATATGTTTCTGAAATCACTGCACAGGAAGCTATTTTGTACTAATCTGAAAACTGTTTTTTATATCTTTCCATCAAAGGCCTAAAACATTGTTGTTATTTTTACATACTGAATGTCCCTACTTAACTTAACCTAACTTAATGTCATTATACTGGTTTAGAAGACTCTACGAAGTCTGTATACAACCAGTTTCATGGAGGTTGGTTTTTACCAATGTGCGAGTCCATCTTAATAGACTCAAACATTAGAGCTAAGTAGGCCTGCAGCCAGTTAGGCACCATCTATAGCTGCTCTTAACAAACCACCTGGGGAAAGGTACAAATAAGTTGGGTAGAATTTTTTCCAGGCAGCGACCGATAAGCCTACTCTTTTTGATTTCCAACTGCCAAGGAATTTTAACATACTCGACACTGAACATGGTAGTCAGATCTCACTAGCGAGAGATCAGGGTAACGTTTACCAGAAGATTCACGTGATAAAATCCCGGACTCTACCTTGATTCAAACACGCGATCGATCACCTTACTTTGAGACCACTGAGTCCCTCGTTCTTCAAGCTTTAGTTCATGCTTAAAATAGTGGACCTGATCTTATGTCATACAAGCTGACTATCACATATTTTCTAAATACAGTTTATATACTTTTACTTTATTTGCCATGTTTCTCAAAAAATAAAATTGTAAATTTAACTAGAAAAATTCTTTTTCAGAATCAAAATCTTAGAATTTTTTCCATGCATCCAACTTTGAGGGCCAATTTCTAGAAGATCCTAGAAGGATTAAGGAATAAAAATTGTTGGTGGTCAGAGTCCACCAAGCTAGTATATAAATCAGCCTGCTCATTATATTTACTAGCTAACAAATTATAGTTTCTTTCCTAACCCTAAGGTTCACTGATGGGATTTGTAGAGCTGAGAAATATGTACCTGCAGTCACTATTCAGTGTACACACTAGATTTTCTATTTCACCCCTGATATTTTTTAAAAAACTTGCTCCTTACCAGGGTTTGAACACATATCTTTCTGACCAGAAAACCTGTATGACAACCGCTCTGCCATTGTCAAGTTATTATATATTTGACAGATACAATATATGACATTATGACTTGCAGGTTGGCAAGATTCAAGCCTATAATCTGGGTCTCTACTTACGTAATCGTTATCAACATTTCTTGGGAAAGGATTACAAGCATAATGAGGTAAACATTTTTATATGTAAGCTAGAATAACTGCTGTGGGACATTTAATTACTGGCCTAAACATAATCCTTCTAGCTTCCCTTGTAAGATAGGGCCTCAATTGATGATCTCTACCTTTTCTTTTTTGGGGCTGTCTTTTTCAGTTCCACCTGTGAGACTTGAACTTCCCTGACCTCATCTTCCATAAATTGTTTCCAGGTATTCTTTGGCTACCTCGCTTTTCACTTCCCATGTTGGTTCAAATCAAGCACATGTATGCTTATGTTGTTTGGTTTCTTTCTGGGTGTATTCGATCCATTCCATTTTCTCTGTTATGTCCATCTGTTTTGGTTTGTTTGTCACATTCTTTGCTATAGATCTATGTGTATTGTAAAATCATTTAACACAAACCATGTAGATCTAATATGGAACATAATTACAGAATGGACAAGAACAATATTAGAATGATAGAAAAGGAAAGGGACTTAGGGGCTATAATAAATCATACAGGTAAAGTGAGTGAGCAAGTCCAGGTAGCAGTGAAAAAGGCAAATGCAATGTTAGGTATGATAAAAAGAAATAGGAGCAAGGAAGTGATTGTCAAACTGTATAAAGCATTAGTTAGACCTAGATTGGAGTACTGTGTACAGGTGTGGAGTCCTTATTGTAGAGGAGATATAAACATGTTGGAAAGTATACAAAGAAGAGCAACAAAGCTGCTAGTAGGATCCCATAATTACAGTTATGAGGAAAGACTCAGAAAAACCAACCTAGTGTCTAGAAAAGAGAAGAATTTATTGTGACAATACAGGTTTATAAGATAATCAAAGGAAAGGATAAATTAGACTATATTAAGTTTTTCAAAATACCACCACCTACAAGAACAAGAGGGCATAGCTACAAATTAATTAAAGAAAGGTCCAGATTAGATATTAGAAAATATTTTTTTAGTCAGAGAGTGATGAATGTTTGGAATGAATTGCCACAGGAAGTAGTGGAGGCAAGGACAATTAATGCATTTAAGAATAGATTAGATGTGCATAGCATTTAGAGCAAGGAAATGTAAATGAAACTGGTTGTATACAGACTCTGCAGAGACTTCTAAACCAGTGTAAAGACGTTAAGTTAAGTTATGCAGTGATGCCATTTGTTTGTGAAAGTCTGCAGTCTGGACATGATACTCTTAGTTGTGTGCCATGTTTCTTAGTCAAGCAACAGTGCTGAATTGACATTTTTATTGAACAATCTAATCATATTCTCTGTCATGAGGATACCACTTTGATTTTTAAGTTGCTTAGTTTCTTATTGAGTAGAAAATATATCTACCTTGTTAATCCTGTTGTTAACATGGTGATCTGTTCTCCCATTCTTGTCTATCATCATCATTTACCTGCCTGATTAGGGGAGGAAGACTAACATCTGGTCAGGCACAACATACTGATCAGACATGTTAGTCAGGGTCAGGCAAAATATACTGACCAAGACCCTCACCTTGACTTCCTTGTAATCCTCCCTGAAAACGGGCTGTTTTTATGACAACTTGGCCAACAAGTTGAGGAAACGACATGATCGCCAAAGTAGATGAGGCCAAGCATAGTACAACCGCCTGGAGGACCCCAGTCCACTTTCCTCAGCACGCTCGCATGTAAGGAAAGCTACGACAACCAGCCACTTAACGTTCTTTTCAGGGCACACAGAAGATTCAACTTACTCATTGTGGGCATTAAACAGTAAACATTAACAAATTGCAAAGAGCCATTTCAGGAGAGTCTGAAAAACCAGAGAAATGTTGTTCTTTGGCCAAGAAAGTCTGAATTAGATGCGAAGAATGGGCAGGTACGTTGTCATGATGGGGCTGCTAAGTTCTCTTTGTTCAAAAGTCTAATCGTTTGCATCGCACCGCATCAGGGAGATGACAGATAATCTCCAGGTAGTACTCTATGGTAATGTTTTGGCCTTGTGTTGCGTACTCATGATGCACCACCTCACGGGAGTCAAAGACTTTGACGTTGTTTCTGTACATCTGCCTTGCTGTTTTTGGCCTCGGAGATGATGAATGTCTCCACTGTAATGACTGCACCTTAGTTTCTATGTCATACCCTTAAACCCACAACACATCACCAGTGATCACATTGTTCAGGAAATTGGGGTCACCATTTGTGCATTCCAAACAAGAGTTTCTTCTGCTTCATCATTAGCAGATTCAGCGCAAATTTCACGAACGATCTGCATAGCCAGAACCTCTCTCAAAATGGAGTGTACCAAACAAATGCTTATCCCCACTTTGTCTGCAAGCTCTCGGATGGTGACACAACAGTTCTGCATGACCAAAGCCTGCACTTGTTCAATGATCTCGTCATTTCGGCTTGTGCAGCCATCTTTGAAGTTCTTGTACTGCACCTTAATGCTCATGGCTTTGTCACCGAAAGCTTGTTGAATATTCCGAATGGTTTCTACTTGTGTATTGCCAAGATTTTGACATAATTTTATGCCATACCTTCATGTCCTAAGTCCTTTCGTCATTTTGCAGAAAATGAAAATCCGACGGACGTTCATTACACTCACTCACATACTGACTGCAACGTCTTATGCTATCTGCTGGCAGGAAAAAATTAATTCATGTGCACGACGATCCCATACACCTCCCTGCCATAGAACACCTCCCATAATTCATTTGTTTCTGATGGAAAAATTAAGGTCCGATACATTTTTAGCTTAACAGACCTCTTTTATATATATACATATATGTTCTCCCCCAAGTATATCTTGCTGAGGTGGGAAGAATGTTACTGCTGCACCTTACAATGAATGTTGTTCAAGGTGATTAAGAAAGGATGTGCTTGAGTTGGCAACCTCATCATGTAAAACAAAGTGCTGCAGAGACAACCACTTCAAGAACACATGGATTCTTTGGTGCAGGTTCCTCCAAAGAGACTATTTGAAATATGAGTGAAAAAGAAAGGTCAATGATGTATATTTGTAATAAACATTTTAATATCATCATCATCTGGTTGATCAGTCCGGAGACTGGTTGTAAGGTTGTCTGAGTATGTATCTCCATTTGACCCTATCTCTGCAGTTCTCTTCATTGCAGCATAAGTTCGTACTTTAATGTCCCTGCATGCCTGAGATGTAAAAGTGAGTCTTTGTCGCACCGGTCCTCTCTTCCCTTGAATCTTGCCCTCTAATATCTTCTGTAGAAGACTTTCGTGTCTCATATTGTGACCCAGTCAATTCAACCGATGATTTTGTATCATATGCAATATTTGTCTTTGTGCGCCCATATCATTGAGTACATTGTCATCGTATGTCTTTCCATTCTATGGCAGCACCACATTTCAAATGCTTCCAAGCTTTTTTCATCCTTCTTTGCTAAAGTCCATGTTGCAGTACAATTGGCCATATATGAGTGACTATTATTCTTTTCTTCAGTTCTATCCTGATATACTTTGAGGTTAATCATTTCTGAAGCCTTTTTTTTTGCCATTGCAATCCTTGTCTTAATTTTCTATCTCAGTGCGGGCATCTTCTTCTTTTTGGTTTGCCCCAAATATGTAAACTCTGTACTTGTTCTATTATTTCTTCATTGATGGATATATTTATTTGTCTACGTTGCTTGGATATTACCAAAGTCTTTGCCTTCAATGTGCTTATTTTCATGCCAAACTATTTGGTCGTGCTATTAATTTTTTCAAGCAGCATTTGCAACGGTGCTACTGATCCTCACACTATCGCTTGGACATCGGCAAATTTGATGGCATTAACCTTCATACTATTAAATTTGACACCCCTATTACAACTCCGCATAACCGTGGCCATCATTATCTCAAAATATGTGTTATAGAAACTCGGGGAAAGCAAGCAGGCTTGTCATAACCCCTGTCTTATTTTAATATAAGATTTGTAACATAGTTAAACAGTTGTTTATATCCAATAGGTATATGTCAGAAGCACAAACGTTGATCGCACGTTGATGACAGCAGAATGTGTCACGAGTGGGCTGTTTCCCTTAAATACTGAAAAGGATAATAAATCTACATTGTTTTGGCCTGTAGGAACATGGCAGCCTATTCCAGTACAAACTGTTCCTGCAGAGAACGACAGGGTAAATCACTATCATTATCTAAATTTCACTATAACAGAAGGATGATTCTGTAATTACAAGTTTAGGATATATTCAAGTAACATTCAACTTATCATGATGCTTTCTGAAACATTTGGTACAAATTACGCGAGTGATCGAAGATGCATATTAGGTGTGTGATCAAAGATGCAAATTAGTTATGTGATCAAAGATACAAATATGTTGTGTGATCGAAGATGCAAATTAGGTGTGTGATCGAAGATACAAATTAGGCGAGTGATCGAAGATGCAAACTAGGTGTGTGATCGAAGATGCAAATTAGGTGTGTGATCGAAGATGCAAATTAGGCATGTGATTGAAGATACAAATTACGTGAGTGATTGAAGATGCAAATTATGTGAGTGATCGAAGATGCAAATTAACCCTTTGAACCCTGGTCACCTGGCCTGTAAAACCCCACTCCCTTGGGCTCCTGAAGAAAAAAAGCAAAAAATGGACACCTGAACAAAACTAGTTACAATGACAAAACTAAGTGATCTGATTCAATTATTTTATCTCAAATAAACTGACCTGTTCATCTCCAATACTCCTGCTTATTATGCCAGTCCTCCCAGCATGTAGACCCATCCTTTAGGCACAGATAAGTTTCACAATGTTTACACCAAAATTTTGTCTTGACTTGTTTGAATGGTCTGTCTTTGTAGGCGATGTTTAGGATGTCCTTGACATGCTTGTTAAATTTAAATGAGCATACTACACAAACGTTATTTCCTGTAGCTTTTGGAGACATTTGTGGATAATGGGAACCAACATTTTGCAGTCTCTGTTGTGCCTCAACACGATTGTGAAGTTTTGCAGTAGCTGTTCTATAATCCCCAATGAGGGATAAACTAACTTTGTTCATGAAAATCCCAAATGTCCTGTAGCGTCTTCCTGTTGTATTGTGGGGACTATAATGATCCATAAGTATGTAGGCATTATTACATGCCCACATAACAAATTTCACAATTAGCCACCTAGGCCAGCGATAATGCCGTCGTGTCTTGTTGAGATGACAAATTTGGTCGTTGACATCTGTGCCCCCCATGAAAGCATTATAGTCAATACAAATTTGAGGAGTTGGAACATCTACAGCTGTTCCATCCTTTCTTCTCCTTCTAACAGTTCCAATTTCTGTTGGGTTGTGGTAGTTGGATATAAAATTTACAGGTCTTTGGTCCATCCAGACAAGACATACAATGTTGTTATGGCAAATAAATTCTGAATGACCCCTGTCCATTTTCTTCTTTCCTGCCAGTACTTTAGGATAAAATTTCCTATTTGTCGTTGCTGTACCTACAGCAAGTGTACCATAATCAGTGTACAACTTGTCAAAGATACTTATACTGTTGTAGAATCTATCCATAACAACAATATGGTTTTTGTTGACCAAATTCCCCGTAGTTAAAATTCTGATAACGACACTACCAACAACACCAAGTTCTGGAATAATATTGTCTGCTTTTTAAGTGTAGATTTCCACATTCAGAATATAGCCAGAGCTTGCTTCACAAGCCATATAAGCCTTTATTCCCCACTTTATGATCTTTGACTTGATATACTGTTTGAAGGCAAGTCTGCTCTTCGAGGGGATCATACCTTCGCCTAAGCTCACATGCTGTGAAGGCGAATAATAGTGCTGAAATTTTGGTAGCAACACATCCAAAATAGGCCTCACTTTGTAAAGTTTATCTGCTTTATCCAGAGGAGGGTCCTCATCAACAAGATGAAGAAAAGTCCAGAGAGCAAGGAAACGATCACAGTACAGAAACCAGGAGTATGAGACACAAAGTTAGCAGACGCGCTAGACCAGTACTGCTCGTAACGTGGTTTACTCACACTATGTTTCATTTGAAGACACAGTCCAAAGAATGTTTTCATCTCTGGTACTACTACACTTAAAAGTTTTTTGGCATAGTAGCTGGTTGGTTTATTGCTCCTCACCTGCTGAGCACATCAAGTTGTCTGCTCACACAATTTGTGCCAGAAATCATTATCAGGAAAAGTTCCAAAAATGCACTGGCTTTACTTTCTGAATTAATAGATTCTGGAATGTTCTTGGGGCCTATCTGCTCCATAAATGTTGTGTCTACTGCAGACACAGGTTTGAATATATTTATTGGAGACCTACCTGCATCAAATTTACTAGAGACATTACCTGGGAGATGCCCCTTCCACACCCCTGTAAAACAGCCTGATCGCTAGAAAAATCAGGAACAGGGTAAGATGTTGCTTCATCAGAATCTGATGAACACATGATATCACTCAAATGATCATCTCATTCAACTTCTATATCAGTTTCAGAATAGTTGCCATCTAAATCTAATTCATCGTCCTCCGAATCATTGAGAATAATCTCGACAGCTTGTTCCATTGTTAGTCTTTTAGAACGGTCATTTACTGGTTATTCTGCATGTCTTTTCATCGTGAAAATGTTGTAAAAATGTGTCGCAATGTGATCAGTTTATGGGTGCCACCATTTTGAAGACGTGTGCAAATGCTGCCGTTACTATCCATACTATGCCCATTCTTAGAAGATACGTGTGCTATACCGCCAGACTGGTGACTCGGGGCGCGGGTTAATAACACACACGCCGATTCATTGGGATCACGGGTTCAAATGGTTAAGCCAAGTGATCAAGGATGCTAATTAGGCGTGTGATCGAAGATGCAAATTAGGTGGGGGATCAAAGATATTAAGCCTGTCATCGAAGATACAAATTAAGTCAATGATTGGTGAGGCAAATTAGACATGTGATCAAAGATTACAAACAAATTAAGCATGTGGGATTGAAGATACAAATTAAGCGAGTGATCGAAGAATTACTGTGTTATGTGTAAAATAATTAAATGTAATTATTCCTATTATTAATAGCAAAATTACTTTTGTTACTGTTGGTTATTGCAAAGGTTTTAATTTTTTTTAATGGGAGAGTTTTGGTTGAAACAGAATATTATATTTCTATAAAGTTGAAAGTAACTTGTGCTGGATGGCAAGTTGCAATAGAGCCATTGTCCTTAGCCATTACTGTATATTTTATTCTGTTAACTTTCTTTAGCTTCTTCATTCTGCGCATGCTTGTGAGTACATCAAGGATCTGCAGAAAGGACTGGAAGTCTCATATTCACAGGAACATAATCTTATTACTGAAAAGGTATTGGTGTGGAAGCTGTTCATATTTTGTATCAACTAATACAGTGAGGCTCATGTTTCAAAATATACGATTAAATGAAAAATATTTGTGTTTCTTCTTTAAAATTTGTAATGGTAAATTATTCATAGAACAGACTTCATTGCGACGTATATACTCAGTCCCTTTCATTGCTGAAAGTGTCAACAACAGAGCACAGCTCTGTAGCTCCTGCACGAGCTGGAAAAATTTCCTCTGACTTTGTCGGGTACCCATTTACAACTGAGTTGACCGAAAGTTGCAGTCATACCATGAAAAAAACCACTGATGTGCTCAGTTTGGCAGACTGAGCACGACGAGATTCGAACCTCGTGCGTTGTAATTGTAAACAGCTCACGTTCCCTAGACCACCAAATCTCCTAAAATCTCATATTAAGAAAAAGTGACACACATTGCAGTTGATACAAGTTGCCACAGCACCTACAAAGTGCATGTATTTCACTAGCAAAAAAGTCTTTTGGTCACGTGTTTATCCACTAATGCACCACGCACCTCCTGCTGCACTGATTCATTGGATCTGAAAGTCTGTCCTGTTATCGTCTCTTTGTATGTTACAAAGACTTCAGGTGAGGTCTGCTGAGTTTCCAGGTCCTACGCTCCCATTTAATTTGGTCTCACCTCTGTTTATTTTTATTAGCATGGATGTTATACTGCAGCTTTTTTTGTATTGTCAGACCTTAACAACATGAGCTTGAAGACAATTTTTTGGAAAAATATCCTTATAGTTAGCCTCTCTTCCATCGCCGTAGCTTATATCACTGTGAGGTTGGATCACCTTTTTCATTTAATTTGTCATTATATTTACAAATCATTGCAACGGTGCAGTTATCTTTAGAAAGGCCAGGAGGTGTGCTGTGACAAGGCAGGAAAGCCACAACCAATATCTAATCAGTGTCATGCTCTGTCAATCATCACCAGCCAAGTCTATGTTTATAAGTCTTGTGTTACATTATCTATTAATTCTTTTGCTGTGTAATTGCCATCATAATAAGTATAGGTGAAAGTGGTTTTCATCTTCTACATTCTTTTTCTTCGGTGTTCGTCCTGAAAAGAACATTTATGAGGTTCTCTAATTTTACAGAAAGACACGATATCTGAGTGATTTGGCCCGACATCTGATTTCAGCACAGCATTTTTTTTACATGGTTTGCCTTCTCCTGTTGGTTCAAATCAAGCACATGTTTCCAGGTCCCCCACTTTACTACGAGCCGATGGCTGCTGGCAGCTCATTCACTACTGCATCTTCTGCCCCTTCTACATTTCTGCCATTCAAAGAAGTTTGGTTAAAAATGTGTGAACATTTTGGTGAAGTCTAAATTAGCGATAGTATGTTGAAACCTACACTTCTTACGTTAGGAGTTCAAATAGATGTATTGCTGCATTGATGAAACAACTCCACAAGTGCATTCGCGCATGTGTGCTTGATAGCGGTGAGACCTCCACATCTTTCGATAATGTGCAGATGCCCCGACACTGTTCAGCATGATTTCAACTGTGCTGACAAACGCATTCAAGGACACAGAGTATGGCATATCAATAAAGTTCCACTTGGATGGTGGTCAATTCAATCCCCATAGACTGAATACAAAAACCAAGTTTGTGCGTGACACGATAAAAAACTATTGTTTGCAGATGACTGCTCTGAACAGAAGTTCAGAACAGGATATACAGGAAAGCATGGACCTGTTCTCTGCTGCTTGTGACAACTTTGGCGTGATTATTAACACAAAGAAAACTGTGGTCATGTATCAACAGGCACCAGAAACAGTATATAAACAGTCAGTAGTTAGAGTGAAGGGACAGAAATTACAAGAGGTTGAAAAATTTGTCCACCTTGGAAGCACACTGTCGAGATCAGTGACTATTGCTGATGAGCTGGCTAATAGAATAGCAAAGGCCAGCACAACTTTTTGTCTAATGTGCTCTACAGTCAAGAGGGAATGTTGAGGATTCAGCATAATGACTAAGCTGAAGGTATACTGTGCCGTCATTTTCCCCACCCTTCTCTACACGTGTGAGAACTGGACTGTCTACACTGGTGATACCAGTAGGCTAAGTCGTTTCCACATGAATTGTCTGAGACGCAAACTGCATATTTGCTGGCAGGACCATATCACTGATAATGAAGTACTATCCAGAGCCAACATGCCAGGTATTCATGCACTTTTCCAACAAAACTTAAGTGAGATAGACTGGTCACCTTGTTTAAATGTCAAGCGAAAAGCTTCCAAAGAGGCCCATGTATAGTGAAGGAGAATGATCACAGGGACGTCCAAAACAATATCCCAAAGATGGTCTGAAAGAGTTCCTTAAGTGCTGTTAAATAGAAATTAACACCTTGGAAAACTGGCTCAGAATCGTTAACCTGGAAGAGTGCAGTCACAAACAGCATTGAATTCAACGAGGGCTCCCGTATTCAGTTTAGGTAGCTCATGATAGAGGGAATACCAGAAGCAATTGCAGACTATGTTTGTCGGTCGTGCTATAGAACTTTCTGCGCTCACGTTGGCTTGATCAGTCATAACCGCACCCACATACTCAAGAATGCAGGATGATGATGGACAAGTTATCATTATTATTATTGCAGCATTGGTTATGCAAACAGTCTAAGCAGTGTTTGATAATTTCTCGACTTGGGGTGATTATAACCTGCAACATTTAATTAAATTTGTTTGTATTAGAATGTATGATTGACTTACAAGTATAAACCACTTCTACTAATACATATACATGTATGTGTAGAGGAGTCTGATGTCCTGTCAGACAAAACATACTGATTAGGCTATGTTAGTCAGGGTCAGGTGAAACATACTGATTCTCTACATTAGTTAGGGTCAGGTGAAACATACTGATCACGACCACACCTTACTTCAAGCAGTTCTTCCTTGAAGCAGGCCGTTTCATGGCAGTTTGGCTTATGAGCTTTGGTATCGGCACTGTGATCCCCATAGTGGTAAGCATACTAAGGTGCTTCACATTGCACTACAGTCAGGAGGACCACAGTCCACCTTTTCAAGTAAGCCTTGGGATGTGAGGACAGCCACTGTAGCCCACCACTAAAGAAAGTCATAAAAGAGTACCTAACTGAAGTACAAATGGCATTAGCACAAACAACTAATTCATGTGTAATGTGAGCGAAAGTGTCTATTTAATTTTCACTTACAGGATCTGATGCTTCAGCTGAACAAGGATACTGGAATGGATATTAACATAACCAGTTTACATTTTCTGGCTGATATACTCTTTTGCCAGGTACAGAATCCTTGTCTTTTTTTGTGTGTTCTATATCAGTGGTTTAAAAATCGATCCTCCTGGTTACAATAACACTTCCCCAATTCCCCCTACCTTGTCTTGTAATAAGTATTATTTGAAAAGCAGTTTGCATGACCTTTTTCAGTCAAAGCTAATTTTTCAGATTTTTGTCTTTTTAGTTTGGGCTTGAATTTTGTGCGTCAAAGTTTTATTCAAAATAAAATTCATTATTATCTAACAAATTGAGCTAAAATTGTTATCTAAACATCATGAGACATATACTTAAACTATCTATGAAATGAAGCATTCATAATAATATTTATATATTAGTGTGAATGAAACATTTAATGACATTAGTGGGATAGTGGAAATTGCAGAGATTTTTTTTTTCGTGCTTACCCTGTTGTGTGTTTTGACAATATATCTTTCAATTCCAAACACATACCTTTTTTATTATGTGTCCCGGTCAAAGTCTGAATCTGGCGTGTGTTGAATATCCACAAGTAATCCAGGTACATAATCATTTAATTGATAAAATAATAAATCATTTCTACGTGGATAAAGTTAACTTGGCCCAGCTTTTCAAAGTTTGACAATCATTGGGCAAAAGTCTTCCTAAATGCTACAATTAGATAGTACGCTGTACAATACATTTTGAATGTAAGTAGATGGGCTTGATTAAGTTAAACCTCACCGTGATTCAAAGATACATCTCACCCATGCTTAGAGTGCTAATGTATTTGGACAATGGAAAGTGATTCATACATGCTCAGTCCAATTCACTGCTGAAAGTGGCACCTATAGAGCGCGATTTCCATAGCTCCAACCTTGTCTCAGAATTTTCTCTCTACTTCATCAGGTATCCATTTATAGCTGGGACAAGCAGCAATGCCATGAAAAAATCCTTGACATGTCTAGTCTAAAACCGGACGGATTAGTCTGCCTGTGGAGGAAAATCACTGTCGACAGCAGTCACGTCAATCGCACCAAGGACTTCATCTACCTAAGCAGCAAAATGACTTCTGATTCACACAGTTGCTCAGAAATCGCTCAGGGGAATTGGTCTTGCAGCATCATCCATGACCTCTTTGCACAGAGTTTAGTCCCGGCAGAAGCTTTCCTAAAAACCACACTGTGCCTATATATACAGGTCATGTGTCGTTCCAATCCTCTTATATGACTCTGAGATTTGAGTGGTCTTACAGGGAGAACGCAAGCGGCACAACCAATGTGGTTCGCTGGCAAGACCTAGTCACTAGCATTTTCTCAACGCTAGATCAACGCCATCTCTCTTTCTTCGGCCATTTGGCACGCCTCTCTCAGGGCGTCCCAGCTTGACAGCTTGTGCACCTGTCCCCGGAAATCAGAGGCAGTTAAAAACCACACTCCTCATGAAGTGGTCCCCAGGGACACCTGGGACACATTGTCTCCACTCCAATTGCCTCGTATGCTGCCTGGGACTGTGCCATCAACCACGGTCTTGGACGGTCAGCGCAATAAACCCTGGTTGCCTATATAGATTACTTTACTTGACAAAAGGAAAAGTCTCAAATGACAAAAATTGTACAACATATACAAAGCAGGAAGGTATTTTGATTTAGCCATCTAATTTTATCAATTATACGAGGGGTGTTCAAATCAAACTGGGACTTTTTGTTCTAGTTCTACTTAATTGGATTATAGCGTGCTGGAACTACTATCATTAGTTAGGGGCACTACTATTACTACTAGGTGCCCCACTTGCAAGTCACGTGACAGAAATAAAAATAGCGGACAACACTAGTGCTTGCATGTAGCAGCGTATTGTGATGAAGTTTATTGTGAGAGAAGGCATGAAATCTGCGGAAATTTACAGCAGACGTCAATCACAATACGGGGATGTGACACTCAGCCGCTGTAAGACATTCGAATGGTGTAAATGTTTTAGAGAAGGCCGTACATCCGTGAGTGATGATCCCGGCCGTGGTGGCTCTCAACTTACCACAGTCATTCCTGTCATAATCCAGATTGTGAAACGCCTCATTCTGGAAAATCGACACATAACCTGTCGCACAAGTGGCAAGTCTTTCTCTGGGTACAATGATTTCCGCCTATTATGGATCCCAAAAATAATGGGAGGTCAGTGTTTCAGCACTGAGAATGAAGTGAAACAGGCTGTTCTGGATTGGTTCAGACATGCTGACAAATCTTTCTATACTGAAACTTTTTAAGCATTACTTAAATGCTGGGGTAAGTGCGTAAACGATGCAATGGATTTTTCGAAAAATAAATGACGTTTTGACTACTTGAAAAATGTATTTTTCCTTACAAAAATAGTTTGATTTGAACGCCCCTCGAAATAACCACACATATGCTAGATTGGAACCCACAAAAGAAAGAAGAGAAGCCTTGACCAAGGTCTATGTTTGGTGCTGATAGTTGAGAGTTTGTATAAATATAGTTTTTTTGTCTCCAAACCAAACTACATAAATGTTGTCTAATATTCTTCAATGTTCTACTTCAGAAAACTCATAACATGAGCCGGCCGGTGTGGATGACACCTATATTAGAGGATAGATTGATGAATTGTAGAACACACAGGGCCAAGATTACACCTGAGGATGCTAGGTATTTGGCAGGTGAGGTTATATGAGGTATTCTATATGAGAAAAGTGATCTGTCCGTAAGTCAGAATGGCCAGTTTTCTCTTCTTGTATAGAGGGCCTCATATATGAAATTGTTTTTTTAAACATTTAGTTTTAAATCTAGAAAAAGTTACAAAATTTATATTTGAATACCCATGAACTTAACTGGCCAACCTAGTCTACTAGATTATTGGTTTAACATCCAAGACAATGTCAGCCAGCAGTTCAATAATATTTTTTCACACACAAAATTCATGATAGCTAAATTGATTGAAAATGATGACAATTTAAGTTCACAAAATTTGAATTATCTAGCACATTAAAGCATATATCTGAAAATAACCATAATTTACAAAAAAAACTGGTTGACATAATGAACATAGCATGTATAAGAAAAGAACTAAGTCGAGCAATGGTCATAACAAAATAAAAACACATTAGATGTGAGATCACAGTAGAAAGACAGATATTTAAAATAAACAACTACATTTACATACCTGGGGACCATCGAAACAGAAGACGGAAGAAGTGTAATCAAAATTAAGAACAGAATAGCGATTTTGAATGCTAGTATAGAGAAAATAAGAAATATTCTAATAAATAGATCCTTGTCAATGAAAATAAGAGATAGACAGTCTTGCAGTGTTATGTAGAAGCAATATTGCTTTATGAGAGTGAGTGAAAAAACAAATGGTGAAATTGCTGGTGTTGATAGAAATGTGTTTGCTAAGACAGCCACAAAAATTGGGTACCAGAAAATCTGGGAAGTAAAGGCGGCCGGCGTGATGCTGACCACATCATCCACTATGTGCCGTTGGTTACAAAATAATATGGGCCTAACACCATATTTCCTACGAGCCACACGGCGTGATGGGATATTTTTTTTTACATA
Source organism: Ariolimax columbianus (assembly GCA_036924085.1). Lineage (NCBI taxonomy): Eukaryota > Metazoa > Mollusca > Gastropoda > Stylommatophora > Arionidae > Ariolimax > Ariolimax columbianus. Next base: position 88,767,544 of record JAVGWX010000003.1, read on the forward strand.
GAGGCCGTTGATCCTGTATAAATCCATTGAAATCAAAACAAAGTACCGATACTGTGTTTCTAATATCAGCACAACTATTAGTTTCCACTTCAAACGTATTTATTACATCTAGATAAACAAAATAAACAGATCTACCTCATAAAGATCCTTTACAACAACCTACTTCACCTGATGACTATGCGTCTGCGATTGAAGGGAGTCGCAAAGAAGGATGTGACCAGACTAAAGTTTGACCTGGACAAACTAATGGACCCAAAAATCACAGAAATGTTCAAAGCAAGGCTGGGAGGGAGATTAGCTCCACTGTTGGCTCTCAGAGAGGGACTGGATACAGATACAGTTACAGAGTCTCTTAACGCAGCTCTCATAGATACAGCAACAGAGATCCTGGGATGCCACCAAACAAAAAAGAAGCCATGTGTGACCAAAGAAATTCTAGATCTTTTGTGGTAAAAGAAGGTCACTGAAAAACCATAATCACCCACCTGATGAGGTCGGCAGATATAAAGAGGTCAAGAAAGCGATACAACAAAAGATGAGAGAGGCGAAAGAAGCGTGGATATGTGAGCAGTGTTCTAACATCGAAGAGAGGCTAAACAGAAATGACGCTAAAGGAGCATACAAGGTTAGTCAAAAAACTGGTAACACTAAGACAAGGCAGGAACTTTATGATCCAGGATAAAAGCGGCAAGTGCCTTACTGAGGAATATGACGTACTAGCACGATGGACAGAGTACTGTTCCGAGTTATATAACTATGAAGGACGAAACGAACCCGAGAAAACAATCTCCCCAAACATCAACAAATATAGAGGATAACCAACTGATAACGAAGGAAGAGGTAACTGCAGCGGTAAAGACATTGAGAAGAGGGAAGGCGGCCGGCGTGGACAATATACCAGCAGAGCTCTTACAGGCAGGTGGAGAGGTAGTGGTGGAAGGTCTGACACACATCTGCAACAAAATATGGGCGACAGGAAACTGGCCGGACTTATAGACAAAATCAATGGTTATACCGTTACATATGTCTGGAAACCTAAAGCTGTGCCAAAATTACAGAACAATAAGCCTCATCAGCCACCCTAGCAAGGTCAGGCTTACATTAATCCTCGACCGATTGAAACCTCAAGCAGAGAACATCATTGCCGAGGAGCAAGCAGGGTTCAGACAGGGAAGAAGCACTACAGAACAGATATTTAATTTAAGGCTGCTAAGCGAGAAATATCTAGAACAGCAGCAAACACTTTATCATGTGTTTGTTGATCTTAAGAAGGCGTTTGATAGGGTATGGCATAAAGCGCTACGGGCGACCATGAGGATGTATAAAATCAACGGGAAATATTATAACGGTCCTTGAACACCTGTATGACAAGGCGTCCAGCGCAGTTCTTGTGAATGGGAGGTGAGGGGACTGGTTTCGCACATCAGTTGGTGTGAGACAGGGGTGTACACTCTCTCCAACTCTTTTCAATATATTCCTTGAGGGAATTATGAGTAAGGCACTTGGAGGTCACGTTGGTATTGTCAAGATAGGGGGCCGAACGATTACCAACCTTCATTTTGCAGATGATATTGGCGGGTTCAGAAGCAGAACTCCAGGAATATGTCAGAAGACTCGATGAAACAGCTCTTGACTATGTTATGAAGAAAAATGCTGAAAAGACAAAATTAATGACCAACAACGCCAAGGGCTCCAACAGCAGGATAAAAGCTAATGGCCAGGAGCTCGAAGTGGTTGACCGTTTTAAATATCTTGTGTCGATTGTCAGTGATGAAGGATCAAAATGTGAGGTGTTGGCCAGAATAGCACAGACAATAAGCGGCGCTTGCACAGCTTAACAAAATCTGGCAAGATAGACGGTTAGCACTATGCACGAAAATCAGATTAATGCGTACACTGGTCCTGTCAATATTCCTCTATGCTTATGAGACATGGACAGTTACAGCTGACCTTAAATGAAGGATACAGGCCTTGGAAATGAGATGTTTCTGAAGACTTTTAAATGTCACGTACAAAGATCGAGTTACAAATGAGGAAATACGAGATAGAATTACCTCTTGGCAACTGTCAAAAGAAGGAAACTTCCTTGGTACGGTCACATATCGAGATCAAACGGTCTTGCAAATAGAATCCTCCACGGAAAGGTGCATGGAAGACGACGAAGAGGCCGTTCCCAAAAAGAGATGGGAAGACAACATAAAAGAATGGACCAATCTCCGACCAGAAGAGTCACAAGCAGCGGCTGCTGACAGAGAAGGGTGGCGTGGCATTGTGAGGATGTCTTCATGTATGCCCCAACGACCTCACCGATTACGGGATGACCTAACCTAACCTGACTTCACCTTTCTAAAAGAAATGGGCTGGCTCCAATCCATGCAATAAGAAATTAAATCGTTTAAAATCCATTTGTAATCTAATATATTTAATATTTTAACCGGCTAGAAACTTGTGTAGATTGGCGTGGCGTATTCAACATTAAAATATGTCTATTTCTACAGTCTCCGTGCTTGGTCATTCATGAATAAAAAAAATGAAACCCAGAGTGTTTCAAAATGGTTGTGATTGCAGCATGGTAAATGTTAACCCTACCAGACCTGAGGCCCTGAACCTAACTGTCCCCTATACCTGGGCTCCTGAGCATTAAAGAGAAAAAAACCAACATGAAATAGAAAAATGTTAGTTACATGCAAACAAGTGGTTAGAATAAGATGGAACTTGGAGACATTGTAGAAAATAAGTCTACCTTTCATCTAGCGCCAATGTTCCACCTTTGTGTGCCAATCCACCCAGCAGGGTGAGCCTTGTTTCACACAGAGGTACTTCTTACAAAGTGAGCACCAGATGTTGCTCTTCACCTTCTTGCGTGAATTGTCTTTGTAAGACACTCCAGGATTTTGCTTGTTGTACCTGGAGTGCTTTTCCATGCACACAACACAGACATGATTAGACAATGTCCCAGGGGGAATCTTTGGCATTGTAGGAGTTGGGCTTTGCTATATGCAATTGGTGAGCCCGGAGGTTGGTCTTCTCTGTAAAATTTTGTCAGAAAGTATCATCCAAAAACAAAGATGAAAAGTCAGTCAGTTCGCTCTCCTCTGTGATAGATCCAGGAATGTTCACTGGGCCTTTTCCATCCTCATTGAAATTCAGATCTGTATTTGGTGATACAAAATTCCTTGTCCAACCTTCATCACCACCTAGATCTCCCCCATCAGCTGTTTGAGGGACACACCCACCCTTCTCTTACTATCGATCTAGCTCTAGTTCTACCAGGTTCAAGATTCTCATCACTCGAGCTCTCACTGTCTGTGTCACTTGAACTGGAAACGTATTCTTGAAGATATTCTGACTCCTCAGAGTCTGAACCAACCAAAGTATCGATCACCTGTCGGACTGTGATAAGCCTAGACCTACTTCGCTTTCCTGTTGAAGTGCTTGGTTCATCAGCCGCTCGTTTCATTGTGAATTTTCAGAATTTTTACACGGCAAACCACACAAAGTCAATTCAAATACATGGGGGGGGGGGGGGGGGCAGACACTTGCAATGGCTAACCATGAGGTTTGACCACGATTGGTTGGTTATTTTTACTTTGTGACGCATTTTTTTCACGTTCTAGGTAAAGTACCGAAAATTAGGTATAGCGGTAGATTTGGAAATTACCGAAAAATCGGTACAGTGGTCTGGTAGAGTTAAGAGATCACTGCTAACAAAAAATTAAAAAAAGATGAGCTGTTTTTATTGGTCACATGCTCAGGCAGAAATGCCTAGATAATCTTGTGACATCAGGAAAGATCATGGACAAGAGAAGAGCAGAAAAAAAAGAAAGAAGTTATGTGGTAATCTGGATGAGAAAAAGAGAGCATCTGAGGTGCTGAAATGCTTCAAGGATTGATGGTTGTGGAAGAAGTTGGTCATCATAATTGCTGTCCAGCAGAACATTTGATGATGTTGATGACCAGACAAAGTATTCAAAATAAAAATGTATATTTGTATCTCATCTCACATGTCCCGTAACCTAGGTGGTTGTAGGGACATCACATCTCAGTACATCATGAAACCATATGTACCACAACATATCACATAACGAGCATATCACATGGCCATACTGGCAAAGATTTTGTGATTTAACAACTGAAAGGAGGTTTGGATTTAGTCCAATAGGCTGTCAGACAATATTGCGGACATTAACATTCGTGACCTAATCTCTGTATGATATTCAAAGAAACCTTCTGAAACACCTCAGCTACATGGCCTGTATTTTTTGATCAAATGCAGTATTTAACAACCATGTTTCGCAAGCATATTATAATGCACTAAAATTGAACCAAGCGAAAGAAAAAAAATGTATGCTTAATCTTATAAATTTGTCTCAAGTCTATTGTTTCGCTGTTTCATCAGCATAATTTCTTCTTTGACTTTTGTCAATTTTACTGTCAAAGTATTAAATAGCTATATTTAATTTCACTGTAACAACTATCTGACAGCCTCACATAGTTTTCTCCCAAAAACCAGCCACCATCAGGTCATCCACTATGCAGGATTCCTGCATACTGGGACATATAATCAGGTATTCCGGGTCCTGGACAGCTTCACATTCACAATACTCATCATCTGCATATCCCCACTTTTTCAGGTTAGACCCACATCTGGGCACAGCTGTCCATAACCTGTTCAGAGATCTCCACATAGTATGTGACAAATCATGTCCTGGTGCAAGTTCTTATTTAATCTTTATCCGATCTTCACCGTTCTTTTAGCATCACTTTCCTATCCAGTTTCTGGACCAGTTCTGGGTTCTGTTTTGGGGGCTGTACAGTCTGCAGAAAACTTTTCCTCTATTTCAGTCGTATTCTTTCTGGTGAATATCCAAAAAGAGGGTGTCTATGGTCACAGGACTGCTTTTGTTTTTCAACTTCAGATGTGACACGTCTTCTAATATCCAAAGGTGTGATACTAATGATTATGTAGATCTTTTCCGTTGGTGTCTGTTTAAGGCATCCTTTCACAATTTGGCATATCTTATTTACTGCCACATTGACCTTTTTTCCTGATCAAATGCTACAAGATCTCTTGGCTCTTGAAGTAAAAATTCCATAGCATCAAAAGCCAAAGCTTTCATAGTTCACCAACAATTTCATTGGTAGATTTTTATATGTTTTTTCTTTAACCAGATGCTCTGCATGGACTGGAAGTGCATTTATAAATCAGGCTAAATAACATCAGCGACCAACATGAAGGTCTAGCTGGCAAATATGTTAATACATAGAACTACACAGGTGGGGGATTTGGTAGTTAAACTGTTAAGGAATGTGTTTGCAACATCAAAAGATCCTAGTAGATTTGAGAAAGATTGAGAACTGTTTGTAAGAAAATAATTGCTATCTTGTCAATGTTTGAAGAATTCAACTTCACTGTTAAAAACCTTTACGTTGCCACATTATTTTTTCTGCTTATCACATTTTACTATGGTTATTGACTTAAAGAGGCTGTAGCCTTTTTATTTGTTTGTCTATGGATAATAGACGTGGCGAAGTGGTCAAATCGTTTGCCTCATGTTCAGACGGCCGGGATTTGAATTCATAGTGCAACGGTCGGTTCATGATGGCAAATTTTCCGGAGATCCCTGGGTTCATTGCTGGAGGTACGGAGTTTGTGCTTTGTGCGATGCTCTCAGCAGGATGGATACTGTTCTATGGAGAGAGGCGGAGCCATTTGAAGAGACCCTCAGCGATGAAGTCGAGCCCTCGCCTTAAACCTTTGTATATGGAAATGATTTTGTTGTGTGTAGAGATATAAATTAATAAAGAACTTGATGGTGTTATTGTTCTTGCTGTTTGTGTGTTAGCTTCTGAGATACAAGAATGTGAAGGTGTTGAAAAACAGCACAAAAATATTAGACTCATCCGCATTCGCTCACCCTTGCTTGAAAAAGAAATAAAATTCCACTGAAAACGGATTATCAATGTTTACAAGATGGCCATGTCTGTCGGCTTCCACTATAAACGTAATTTTTATATGTACATAAACTAATCAGATCTACCTCGAACAAACTAATCAGATCTACCTCGAACAAACTAATCAGATCTAACCTCAGAAGAAGGGGAACTGAGACGCTAGATCATTCACGCACAAAAATACTGACCAGGATGTCATGTCAGGGTCAAAACACTGACCAAGACCGCAATCTCTCTTCCATGTAGCTTTCCCTGGAAACAGGCTGTTTTCAAGGCTGAGATGTTCGATGTGATCCCTGTAGTAGTGAGCGCCACGTAGATGAAGCCAATCATAGCACAACTGCCTGGAAGACCGCTGTCCACCTTCATCAGCACGCTCGGGATGTGAGGAAAGCTACTACAACCCACCACTTAACATCCTTTTCAGGGCGTACAAAAAAGTGAACTTACTCATTGTGGGCATTAAAGAACAACCTCTGAAGAATCCGTTGCAAAAACTTATCTTCCCCATTCTCAATTATGCGTGAATCGTCAAATCTACATGAAACACAGAAGAAATCATATTGTGCTATGCTTGGTTTCATCTGCGTATCACTCACTACTGCGGTGATCATGTCGATCCCTTACCTTGTTAGCCAGGCTGCCATAAAAACAGCCCGTTGTCAGGGAGAACTGCGAGGAATTCGAGGTGAGGGCCTTGATCAGTATGTTTTTTTCCTGATCAGTTAGTCTCCTCTCCCTATAGAGTAATGATAAATCTATTATTGTTAAACATAGTTATCTTGTAATTATGTTGCTTTTCTCTTATTACAAACAGGTGTACTTCTAAACACTATAATAAAAAATATGCTGACAAGGGCTCAAAATGAATCTGACTTGAAAAAGATCTACCTGTATTCTGCGGTAAGGAGAGACAGTTGTATTTCTTGCTCTTGTAGAAACAAAACATTTGTATTTATATGCATGTGATGTTGGTTTGGTTTAACTCATTCACTCCTGTGAGCCAATACATTGGCTTCCTGATTTTTAAAAAAAACCCAGGAGCCGAAATATCGGCTTTTGCGCCTGTGTTCACAAAATGACATATTTTCCCATTCCTAGTTCTCCTAAATGTTTTATTTTGGTTATTGGCGGAAGTTTAGATTTTATACTTTTTATTTCCGGAAGAGTAAGCGTTTGTTTCATAGAAAAAATGTTTATTTTCGTACTTGGAAACAAAATTATTTTTTTCGGAGGGCACCTTGCATCTAGCCCATGTCCCTTCAGTCATACCAAATAGAGTTTTTACAGTACAAGCTTGGTAATGGTTAGATTATATTATTTGCTAACGGTGGTAATGATGAAGATATCGATCGTTCTGATAGCGATATTTCAATTTCTTTATCTAGTCTTAGTTCTAAGTCGAGCGATAAAAGTGAAACTAAATCTGCTGATGAGGAGGCAGTGCCCTCTTTTATCCCAAGTAACAGTAGTAACAGTTCACAAATTCAGTAAAAGTTCAAGGTATAATATAAATGTGTATACATATATATTTAATATAGCAGGAACATTCTTTCTGGCTGTGCGTAAATTGGAAACACACTGATGTTGATTGGTGCTTTTATTTTTTAGTTTTCAACTTCCTGTGCCTTCAGTAAAATGTGAATACTGTGAAAACAACTGCACCAAATTAGGTGTAACTTTCAGAACATCTTCCCTTGGGGATTACCGTCAATAGAAAGTCATTAGATTATTCATGTATTGGCTTAGAGCTGAATAATGTGTTGATGAGGGGAACAATTTTTTTCATAATATAAAAAAATAAAAACGTTAATGCAACTATAATCCATCATACATAAATGTTCGCTTCCATATGTAATCAAATTAAATTCTGGCGGAAATTTTGAACAGTTTGGTATATCATATGTTATATACTTTTATTGAAGAAAAACAGATCACAACTAAGTGATGTCCAGATGTCCAAAATATTTGGGAGTGAATGAGTTAAAGTAGAGGACACCAATAATAATATATCTTTCTACTTCTCTGACAGCCTGAACTAAAACAATCACATACATATCAATCTACCTGTTCCATGATTCATTGCTGAGAGCTGAAGTTCTTTCTCTTCATATATTTAATTTTGAACCCTTCAAATATTTAACTTTAAACTGGGGCTCAATGCGATTAATTCGCAGATAATCAGTGATCTGTCATATTGGTCATTTTGAAGATTGACTTGGCTTGGCTTGGCTTCGTTTTGTTCTCAATCTCCCGCTACAAAACCCTGACACAGGCCAAAGTAGCAGAATGTAGTCCAGTGAACGGAATGCGTTGTGTCGTAGTTTACAGCTTGACTGTGATATTTGCACCTTTTCAGTCCAACACATCCGACTTCAGCAAACATTTTTTGAGTACCAGGTTAGTATTCCCTCTTTGATCCCTTCCCCTTAGCCAGTCTGCTCTGTTGGAACCTGTTATCCTGGATCACCGCGTGGAGGTGTAGAAGAGTCTTGGCAGCTCAGGTTCGCTAGCCCTGATGCTAGCAGTAATCTATGGGTCGCTGACCGCTGTAGGTCATGCACTGCCATTTTGAAGATTGATCAGAATCGGCCGATTAATCGGTATTTATAATTGACCATTTTCTTGTTTTTTCATTATTATTATTGCTAGTGTGCTGCAGCAAGAAAACAATGGATAACAGAAAAATTTGGAAATTAATTGGGTTCAACATGTAAAAATACATAAAGAAACATGATTTCATAGGACACACAATCTAAGCCCACCAGTGTATGTAATCTAACCAGTTCCCAGTGCTTTAATGTATCTGATCTATGCAACCAGAAATTAGGTGGGACTGCCCTGGGAGCATAACTTTCCTGAGGTAAAAAGGTGTCAAAGTAGATTAAACACCCTTCTCAGATGCTTTGTGTTTAGCCCTTTGAACCCTGACTACCCAGTCCATAAAATACTATTCCCCTGTGCTCCTGAGAAAATAGCACAAGGTAGACATTTGAGGAAAACTTTTTACTATGACAAAATTAAATTATTTAATTATTCTATCTCAAATTGACTGACCTGAGATCAAGATGCATGAGCTGCAGCGGTCAGCGGCCCATAGCTGACTGCTAGCGTCCCATAGCTGACTGCTAGCGTCAGGGCCATCGAACCAGAGCTGCCAAGACCCTTTTACACCTCCACACAGTGATCTTGGACAACAGAGCAAGCTGGCTAAGGAGAAGGGATCAAAGAGGGAAGCAAGGCTAACTTGGTACCCAAAAATTGCCTGCTGTCAAAGATGGATGTGTTGTACCGAAAGGTGCAAATATCGCAGTCAAGCTGTAAACTGGCGACACAACTCATACCTGTTCAGGGCTTGGTAGCGGAAGATTGAGAACGAACACAGAAGAAGAAATTGACTGACCTGATAATCTTCAATGTTCCTACTTGTTATATCAGTAGATTGTGGAATATATTTCTTGAAGACCATCATGTATCCAATTTACTTGGTACATTACCCCCAGGACTAGTCTGATCCTACAAGAGACAAGAACAGATCTAGTTTGATCATAATCAGTGATAATCGAAATCACACATGTTGTCATTCAAATAACCACTTATCCTTTTCAAAATAATAATAATGTTCGCTTAGGCATCTGAAGCCGTTGCGTCTGTCGGCCACATCCATGACCCATTACTGTGGCCTGGTTCCAGGCCTCGTCCAAGGTGAAGGAAGAGGTTGATATCTGCTGGAGCCATACTGTGTGGGGACGGCATCTTCTGCGCCTCTAGCTGGTCAGGGGAAGACTTTTGGCGCTGAGTAATGACATGTAGTATCGTGTGGGCTTCTTGGTCCAGCTGTACAAAATGTACTATGCGTTGGTCAAACATCATCTAAATTCCGTTTATTGGCCTCAGAATACTTGAAAATTCTTTCAGCAGCTTGTTCTGTTACTGGCCTTTTGGAACGGGCATTTCCTTAATTTTCAATACACCTTTTCATCACTAAAATCGTTGTGAAAACATGCTTCGATATTTGCACGGCCATATTTGTTATTTCTGGAAATGTGTGCAATGTCACTTTCTTGTAGTCAAAATCCAGGCAGTACAACCCAAAATACGCTTTGAAATAATGGTCCACCCATCATACCAACAAACTTTAGGCTCAGGGAATGTTGTATTTACACACACATCGATATATATTGATATAAATGTCACAGGCTCAAAAGGTTAACTGATCTTTTTAGGAAATTAAAAAGTTATAAAGACTCCAATTACATGTATATTTAAAGGTATTCAAAAAGTTTCCACTAATAATTCCTGTTATCTTATCCTAAAAAAATCAAATTTGAGAACTCTTCAATTGTAAATTAAAAACAAAAATGTCTCCATTTTCAGGGCACAGCTGATTTTTTTGCAGGCTCATATATGCTAGCTCCTGTGATGAACACTCTTGCACTACTTTAATTACAATGCGCATCTCATATCACAATACACAATTACATTATAAATAAATAATTAGAGGTCGATAAGACGAGGCCGATTAATCTGTAATTGGCCAATTTTCGTATTGGTGCAATCCTACATTTAACCCTTCATATATTTAATGTATAACTTTTCATTTATTTAATTGAATTTCATATATTAAAGAATTTTATTTATAACCTTTATAATTTACTTTCATATATTAATAACAAATCATTCATAGATTTCGTTTATTAACTTTCATAAGTTTCATTTATAAACTTTAATTTATTTTATGTATAACCTTTGATATATTTCATAATAGCCTTTCATATGTATCATAAATAACTTTTATACTAAAAAAAATATTATTATCTGTAGCACGACAGTACTGTGGGTCCTTTGTTGTCTGTGCTGGGACATGATGACGAAATCCAAGTTCCATACGCAGCAGCCGTCATTATTGAGCTTCATAGAATTCAAGGAGAGTATTCTGTCAAGCTACTATACAGAAATGACACAAATGTACCACCATACAAAATTCAGCATCGTAAGTGACAGCCGAGTTTATTGTTTGCTGTTGAGATTTCTATGGTTAATATTTTCATTCATCATAATCCTTTCTTTCTGAACTTCATTGTGAGCATAGAGGCACCACTTAATTTGGCTTCCGTGCAGGGGGCATGTGTGAAAGTATTTATGTTATAACTTAACTTAACGTCTTTATACTGGTTTAGAAGACTCTGCAGAGTCTGTATACAACCAGTTTCTTGGAGGGTGGTTAACTGCTGTGCGAATACATCTTAATAGACTCAAACAATTGCGCTAAATAGACATGCAGCCTGTTAGGCGCCATCTATGCTGCTCTTAACCTTTACCTCGCTAATCTCTACATTTGTAAGGGAAAATAGCAGAATTGATGATCTTGTAAGAAACACTATCGGTGTTCTGTGATGATTTTCACATTCTGACGGTCCCAATTCCCCACGAAATGAGCAAAATTTGAAATGTTGCTGTTTATTTTTTTTAAATTTTCACATTCATCTTCTTGTATCTCATAAACTAACACACACACATCAAATACAATAACACCAAGTATTCATTTATATCTCTACACACAAACAAATCATATTTATACAACAACAAACAAATAAAAAATTCAGATTTTCAAAGTGAACAACCTAGAAAAATGTGACGTGCTGAAAAATAATTCAGCTGCTGTGGGCACTTCCGTACTTTTATTATTCAATGGGGTAAAGATTAACAAACCATCTAACAATGGCTGGTGTTATGCCATGTCACACAGTTAGTCGCCTCTTACAGCATGCTCCTTGTGGAGCAGTGGTGCTATTCTTGTCTTTATCATACGCAAAGACCTCGCGGGAATAAGGCATGCTTTATCATCTAAAAATCGCTGACTCACCCTAGACTGAGATTTGTTCACGCATCAAAGTATCCTGCCATCTACTGCTGATATATATATAAATAAAGTAAGTAAAGATCCCGATTTTATGCCTGTCATTTCGACATTATACTACCAATGTCAAAACTGATACTAACATCAATTTAAAAATGATAAATCCTTTCACAAAAATGAAATGCTAGGAAAAATATTGTGTGTAACAAGGAGAGGCAGTGGTCAACAACCCATAGCTGACTGCTACCATCAAAGCCAGCGAACCAGAGCTGCCAAGACCCTTCTACACCTTCATGCGGTGATCCTGGATAACTGGATAACAGGCTGCAACAGAGCAAACTGGCTAAGGAGAAGGGATCGATGAGGGAAAGCTAACCCGGAGCTCAAAAATGCCTTCTGAAGTCAGTCAAAAGGTGCAAATATTGCAGTCAAGCTGTAAACTACGACACAACGCATTCCATTGTCCGGACAACATCCTGCTACTTAACTTGACGTCTTTATACTGGTTTGGAAGACTCTACAGAGTCTGTATACAACCAGTTTCTTGTAGTGTGGTTTTTAAAGATGTGCAAATTCATCCTAATAGACTCAAACACTAACAGCTGAGTAGATCCGCAGCCAGTTAGAAGCCATCTATAGCTGCTCTTAACAAACCACTGGAGATAGGTATAATAAGCCTTTTCAGTGCTTGGTAGCGGGAAATTGAGAACGATTGAACGAAGAAGAAACAATGACATCAGGAGACTAGTCGGAACAACACAGTTATTAGACTATATCAAAAGACAGGAACTAAGATGGTATGGCCACTTAACAAGTCTACCACTAAACAGAAATGATAATTAGATAAAACGGATTCAAGGCCAAACGCTAACCATGAAAAAGGTGGCTTACGGAAATATCTGAAGCTGTGAATGTCACTGTGCAAGAGGCACACAGTAAGGCTCGTTCTAGAGATCTCTTCATAACCTGGCCCTGAAATGCAAAACAGAATAAGTGGCGTAATGAGAATATGGTGTTAGGCCCATATTTTTCTTGACCAACAGCATGCTAGGAGTGATGTGGTCAACATTACGCTGGCCACTTTTACTTTCCCAGAATGTTCTGGTACCCAATTTGTTAGACTTGGTGGACCCTGGTAGCTGTTTTGCAATCTGTAAAAATCCTGCACCAAGTAGAGACCGAACCCTGATTGCTCAGCTGGGAAGCTAGTACACTAACCACTGTGCTGTCTCAGCTCCTTGAGATAAACGAAGTGTGTTAAGAAAGTATCCGACCTTAATTTTTTTTCAGTGAAACCAATTGTGTCAGTCACGAACAGTCAGCATTTCAGTGTTGAGTGTACTGAACACTCATTTGGTTTTCATTTACCAGAAAATGACGGAAAAAATTCTGCAGATTTTTGCTAAAAGCTAGGTGATACTCAAGTAGAAATCATTCGGAAGATTCAATAGGTTTTCTATGATAACACGAAAACCAAACTGCAGTCGTCACAGTAGAGACATTCATCATTGCCGAGGTCGAAACAAGAGAGGATGGTGTACAGCAATGTCAAAGTCATGTTGACCGTTTTATTTCACTTCCGTGGGGTTGTGCATCACGAGTACGCACCACAAAATCAAAACATTGCCAAAGTGTACTGTCTGGGGGTAATCCGTCCCCTTCATGATGCTGTTTGACACAAACGACCGGACCTGTGGACAACGCGAACTTGGCAGCTCTATCCTGACAATGCACTTGTCCATTCTTTGCAACGGATTCAGACTTTCTTGGTCAAACACAGCATTCCTCTGGTTTGCAAGATCTCTTTTCTCCCAACATGGCTCCTTGCAATTTTTGGTTGTTTAAGTTGAAAATTCAGCTGAAAGAGACCTGATTTGAGTCATGAGAACACATTATGCAGAATGTGACGACCCAGATGTACTCCATTCCCAAAACGAACTTCCTGAAATGCTGCCCACAATGGCGGGATCACTCTGAGAAGTGTTAAGTCCTAAGGAGAGCACTTTGAAAAAAATTAGGGTTTCAAACCTTCAGGTGAGTAATTGTATTTTTCCGGCCCTAAGGTCGAATAATTATTGAACACACCTTGTGTATGTGTAACCTTGTGTTCTTTGCTTTGTAAACAGGTTGCAATAGCAGAACATTATGTCCACTGGATGTTTTTCATGAGATATACAAGGATTGTCTCCTAACAGATGAAGAATTAGAGGATGTGTGTCATATATCTCCATTAACAGGAGTGATATTAGAAGACAGTAAGTTAAGCTTTATTCATTATCATTCTGTTTTTGTTACAGCGTAAGGCAGCATGGTCTATGAGTGAAACATCCATTTGATAATCCCAACACACCGCGTTTGAATTGCACCATTTCCAGTTTGCCAGATGTAGATTTTTTTTCTCGTGCTGTGACTTCTCCGTGTACTCAAAGTAGTGACACCATGACCAGAATCGCCATGGTAAGGACTCCAGAGGGGAGATGAAGGAGAGGCCAACCTGAGATGACCTTGACAAAGAACCCTAAAAGCTGACAGAAATCATGAATCAGAGCTGGGGCACCATGCGAAAGATGGATGCAGATCTAGCGAAGTGGAGGAAATTTGTTACTAACCGAGCATCTAAGAAAAGCATCATGTCATAAAAAAGGCCTTACTGTACTGTGTTTCATTTTTTGTAAAGATATCATCATCACGCAATCTTTATTTTTCTTCTCCCTTTTCAAACATCCTGTTCCGTATTGTTGCTCCCTTGTTCAGCCATCTTTCAATTATTTTGTATTTTATTTCAGGTCTCATTCCAATACTGGCAGCTGTATTGGTGGCCCTTATGGGTCTAGATGTGTTCCTAGGGATTAAAGCCTATAATTATTGGCAGTGGCTGCCAAAAGTGCCTCATCAAGAACAGTACTCGATGCTTCAGGCGGAGATGGTCAGCAGTGACAGTGAGACGGATATAAATTACAACATCAGACCAAATGAGGGCTCTACTAGAGTCCCTTCAGTAGCTGCCGCAGATGAACCGAAGCATGAAGAGGCTGTAATTAATTAAGTACTTTACTTCAAACCATTACAACTATATTATGGTCTATTTATAATGCAGAGGATCATGGGGGCTGAAGCTTTCTCTTTTGAGTCAAGAGTTGTTAGCAACTTGTGGTATAGTTTCTGGTACATTGTTTATACCATGTGTCCCCTGATCTTTCTCATGACCTATAACCAGATTTTTATAGGTGCACAGAGATAGTTGATGACATTCCATTCTCATCACATGGTTAAACCATTTCCAAATTACTAATGATTACTAAATCGTCTTTCAGCTTATGAAGTCTAAAATTAAATCGCTTGGAAAGCTTCAACTTTAAAAATTCACCACAAACCTCATAAAAACTCTTTATGAAATAAAAGCTGCATGTATTCCGGATGTCCGTCTATTAATAGATTTCTTCTTTTTTTATTAAATTTTTTTGGTGAAACTGTTACGACATCACGCTACTTAGGAGTTAGCAGTTGATTCAGACTAAATGGTGCAGTGCTGCTGGCCTATCGAACTGAATTGTTTAGAAAAACAAGTGATTGACTTGTAGTGTCTTTGAATGCTGGAGAGGCTGCCTACTTGTAACCTTCATGCATGCTTTGGTCCATTGCTACTGAAATCTGTATTCACAGATGACCTATATATAAGTTTAGATGCATTTCAACAATACTAACTCCATTTTCATATGTACATTCCCCTGAGAAAATTATTCTCTCACATAGTTTACATTCCAATCTTTCGTTGAGAAATGTGGGGACAGAGTAAACCTGATGGGTTCAAAACTCCTGTTAGGCATAGGTTTTTTCCTATCATGGTTGAAATAAAAACATAGCCTGCAAACTGAGTTGTTTACTGCAGGGAAAAGCAACTTTTGTTATTCAGCATTATAAATTCTCCCCTGGCAGACACCAGCAATGGGAAAAAATTGATTGTTATTTTCTCAATTTCCTTTCTGTTTTCCAACTTGCATTTAACTCAATTTTCCTTTCCGGTGTCCTGTTGAAAGTGTGTTTCAAATTTGTTTTGTTTTTATTGTTACTCCAGATTATATATGTGTGTGCCACTCAAGTGTTTTATGAACAACATTTAATGATTTTGACTCTTTTTGCTGCCAGTTCATGCCAAAGTCAGTAAAGTACCTTTTCACAGTTACATATCAGCATAAAATTGGAGTAAATTTGGCCTGCCTGGCATGGGGGAAATCTTTATGGAGCAATGAAAGTTTCATACACTTCTTCAAAATTATATTGCACTATTTTGTTAAACCTTCACCTTGGCACTTCCGATATCAATGAGAATTGATGTCAAGGTTTGTCTTCCTAAGCCTTTAACTGTCCTCATCCTGTTATGTGCACAGAAATAGCATTGCATCTCATTTAGGCTGTCTCCTAGCGTTCCATCTGTCTGACTTGTGAGACTCTGCTGGTACCTATGCTAGCATTGGTAGAGCTCTTGTGGTCATTGAACCATTAAGCTTCTCTACAACGTCATAGTGGAGATGAGAATATGTGTGAAAGAGAGCATATGCACACGCACCAGTCACTCATGTTGAACCATTCATCTGAGGTGAAAGTTTGGACTTTGAAATTTTTGGGGAAAAAGGTTCAGCTTCCCTAAACCACATTGTATATGTCACCAGTGAACTTACAATTATTAAAACATGTTATTTGTAAATGTAAGTTTATACAATAAATATGTGATCATATAGATACATATATAATATATATATAAAGCTGTTTATTTTTAATGGATTGTATATTTAAATCTATAAATATATTTTAAACAGCAAAGATTTTACTTGTACAGCATAAAGAGCGAGGTTGAGATCAGATGCAAGCAATGCTGGCAGAAGCGTGATGAAATGCATACTTATCTGACTGGTTGAAAAATTGAGTTGTGAAAGTGGATCCGGGTAAACTGAACCATCATAAAATGATGTCCTACTGTATCTCAGAATTGTAAATGTTCCGTATTTTCCTATGATATGTCTTATATGAATTTTATTCTGTATTCGCAATTATACTTTTTAAATTTGACAATTATATTTGTTGAATTTGGCAACTATACTATTTGAATTTGGCAGTTACACTTATTGAATTAGGCAATTATGCTTTTTGAATTTTTGCAATTATATTTGTTGAATTTGACAGTTATAAAAGTAAAGTAAATATAAATATGAAATGTGTTTAAACCTATTTATATACAAACAGAACAAGAACTTATTTTATGTTTACTGAACATTCATTTAATATTTTTACATTGTCATATTCATCAGAACTCAAACGGAAGTCCTCCATATGACAAGTGTGAGCACACCATGAGTTTGAAGACTCTTCAAAAAATATTTGAATAACTAAGGTTCCTTCTCGGTCATAGTAGCTTATAGCTGTGAAGATTGACTCCTCTATTGTAGTAGCTTATAGCTGTGAGGATTGGCTCCTCTATTGTAGTAGCTTATAGCTTTGAGGATTGGGTCTCTACCATAGTAGCTTATAGCTGTGAGGATTGACTCCTCTATTGTAGTAGCTTATAGCTGTGAGGATTGACTCCTCTATTGTAGTAGCTTATAGCTGTGAGGATTGGGTCTCTACCATAGTAGCTTATAGCTGTGAGGATTGACTCCTCTATTGTAGTAGCTTATAGCTGTGAGGATTGGCCTCTATTGTAGTAGCTTATAGCTGTGAGGATTGGCTCCTCTATTGTAGTAGCTTATAGCTGTGAGGATTGGGTCTCTACCACAGTAGCTTATAGCTGTGAGGATTGGGTCTCTACCACAGTAGCTTATAGCTGTGAGGATTGGGTCTCTACCACAGTAGCTTATAGCTGTGAGGATTGGGTCTCTACCACAGTAGCTTATAGCTGTGAAGATTGGCTCCTCTACCACAGTAGCTTATAGATATGAGGGTTGGCTCCTCTACCACAGTAGCTTATAGATGTGAGGGTTGGCTCCTCTACCACAGTAGCTTATAGCTGTGAGGATTGGGTCCTCTACCATAGTAGCTTATAGCTGTGAGGATTGGGTCCTCTACCACAGTAGCTTATAGATGTGAGGGTTGGCTCCTCTACCATGGTAGCTTATAGCTGTGAGGATTGCCTCTCCCTAATCTTTAGAGTTTTCAAAGTGACCTGGCCCATGTTGTATTTTAACTCTTTCCGGTCTGTGCTGATTTGTGTCTCTCAGACCGGACCAATTGCCAGAATTCCTTATGCCAAAAGTTTTATTAAAAATAAACTAAATTAATATTGAACAAATTGAGCTAAAATTATGAACCAAATATCATGACACAAAATTAAACTCTATGACATGAAGCATTTAAAATTAATATTACATATTAGTATAAAGCTTTAAATGGCATTAACCTTTAGCTCACGTACTCTGAGTCCGCTTGACTGACATCCTGAAAATCGAGGCCCACAGATCGACTTTGTTCGATTTAACATTGCTGCTGCAAAGTGGCAGCAGTTCTAATTAAACTTAAAAACCAACGGCTACGTTGTAATAGTCTGAACAAAACTGCTCTTAGAGAGTTTCCACTTCAGTAATGTACGGTTAGATGTACGGTTAGATACCAGCAATGGCAATTGTGGAATTCGCTTTTGGCGTTTGGAAATTTCTTTTGTTTTTCGCTTGGATTTAAAGATTCACCGATTGTTGAGAATTTGGGAGTCAAGTTTCTGCAACAGATTTGTTCATTTCTCGTGTCTTGAAGCCCAGATTTTCTCCTGTCATTTGATTCAACTATTTGGAGAAAGCATTTGATAAAGTTCCTTGGGACAAACTCTGGGAGTGCCTGACAAGGAAGAACATCCCAGGACCCCTGATCTCTGCCATACAGAGTTTCTATAAAACATGCAGAAATTATGTGCGGACATCAAATCAAAAGTCAGGTGAGTTCAAGACCACTAGCGGAGTAAGACAGGGGGACATTCTATCACCGTACCTTTTCATACTCCTCATGGATGAAGTCATCAAAGCCTGCAAGGAACGGACAAAAAAGTATGAAGTAGGGTACTGGAAGATGAGACCAAGTTACATATCGGAACTAGCATTTGCAGACGATGTGGCCCTGATCACGAAAACCGAAGCACATCTCTAGATCAACTTGCAGGTCTGGGAAGAAGAGTTGAAGAAGAGAGGAATGCACATCAGCAACTCCAAAACAAAAAACCATGGTGATCGCCAGAGATGAAAAGAGACATCAGATAACCCTGGGAACACAAGCACTAGAGCAGGTCAGCAACTTTAAATATCTAGGAGTGGTAATAGACAGCAGGGGAGGAATCAAAGAGGAGTTAACTGCACGAAGGACTGTTCCATGCAATAAACAGAGGTTTCCTCAGTAGAAAAGAAATAAGCAGGAAAACAAAAATTGGATGTATACCGCTCGACCTATGTGCCTGTCCTGACATATGGATGCGAGTCATGGGCAATGACTACAGCCCAAGAAAGGCAATTACAAACTTCAGAAATGAGGTACCTAAGAAAGGCGGTTCAGGTGACGAAAAGGGACAAGATCCGTAACCAGACAATACGTAGCAATCTTGAAGTTCAACCCCTGCAGACACGAGTGGAGCAGTCCCAACTACAGTGGTTTGGCCATGTCTGTAGAATGGAAGAAGACCGGATACCAAAGCAGTCATGGGAGATAAAAAGTCAAGGACGCAGACCCCGAGGACGTCCCAAAGTACGTTGGGAAGACAACATATGACAGTCCCTAAGTGATAGATGGCTGGATTGGAAAGAGGCCAGGAAAAAGATGGCGGATAGAGCAGTGTGGCGTTCTCTTTGGCAAACCTCTACACCTCACGGTAGAAGAGGAGCGACTAAGTAAGTATATGATTCAACTTTCAAAGATCATAACTTTAGCAAATATCTTCCTACAGGAAAAAAAACCTTATAGTTAAACATCAGTTGCACATGCACGGACATCATCATCGTGTAGAGCTGTAAAACAAAAATTAAATTCCACAAACTAAATCAAGAAACGCAAACACATGTTTCAGAAGTCAGTTCTGGTCATCGCGGTTGGCAATTTTCGATTTTCTGCATCCAATTTTGGCACACACTGGCTGGAAATGGTTAGGAGATTGTATCAAATTTGAAATGGCGATATCTTTTATGGAGGGCTTGCCATATGGAAGACTTTCTATTTTGTACCAAACTAGAAGGTGACTGGTGCTTTCATGTATTTAACAATGCTCATACATTCTTGTTTACTACATACAGGAAGACTGGGAACTTTTTATAAATCTATTTCTATACATTCCTGTTGAATATTGATATTGTCATTTTCAGTTGTAAGCGATAGAAAAAAAACAACTTGGCCATCCACTGTTTGAACTAAGAGTAAAATTGTATAAGCTCTGTCACCAGTTTAAAAAAGAGTTGTGATAAGTAGATCCATCTCATTGCAACATCCCTGGCAATTAAGAGGCTGACAGGCTGTAAAGGAGGTTGTAAGCTCCCTTGGTCTGACACAAGTATAAATTATGAAGAGGCCAAGAAGTTTACATGGTGTAGTGGAAAGCTCTCTTGGTCTGACACAAGTATAAATTATGAAGAGGCCAAGAAGTTTACTTGGTGTAGTGGAAAGCTCCCTTAGCCTTAACCATGTATAACATATGAAGAGGCCAAGAAGTTTACTTGGTGTAATGGAAAGCTCCCTTGACCTGACACACGTATAACTTATGAAGGGGTCAATAGTGAAGGCAGGGTATTTTAATGTATTCAAAATTAGATTGTATGCATATAGTGTTTTTTAGATTAAGTAAAATAAAAGAAACTGGTTGTACGCAAACTCTGCAGTCTTCTAAACCAGTATAAAGATGTTAAGTTGTTGTTTGCGATTGCCCACAATGAGTAGGTTACTATATTGTGCACCCTGAAAAGGACGTTAAGTGGGGGGTTGCAGTAGCTTTCCTCACATCCCGAGCGTGCTAATGAAGATAGGCCGGGGTCCTCCAGGTGGTTGTGCTATGCTTGGCTTCATCTGGACGTCCAGTGTGACAATTATAGGTGTAGGGCCACCATGACTTCACTTTACGTGTCCATCTATTGTCAGACATGCGTACCACATGGCCTGGCCACCTGTACTTTGTTATCAACGCTGTATCTACTACGTCATTGAAGCAGGTTTGACTCCTGATGGCGGTCTTGTGGATGTGGTCTCATAGTGAAAGTGACAGTGTTCTACATTCCATTGCTCGTTGAGTAGCATGAAGCCAAGCTATGTCACTTTTTCATAGGTTCCACACCTCGCAGCCATACACCATTACTGGAATGACCAGGCTGTTGAAGGTGTGACCTCTCGCTTTGTTGTTTTCCCATCTGTTGAAGTACTGTCTTGATGCGGTTGAAGCTAAATATCATATGCAATTTTACTTCACTTGATCTAAAAATAATAATGTTGATCCAATTTATTCTTGAATGCATTAACTGACCCTACCTCCACTATTTCCTGTGGCCAAGCATTCACGACTCTCTGACTAAAAAAATATTTCCTAATATCTAATCTGAAAACTTAATCAGAAGAAACTGGTGAAGAACAGGATGTATTGCATATGCTATTCAAGCAGAGCCTCAACCTCTGAACATTCCATCCACATTGTTATTATGTTACACTTAGCTGTACATATTTTATCCACAACCAGCAGGTTGTATTTTAACATGCTCTGACATTTTGTGTTCTATATACATGAAGAATTTGATTTATTTCACACCATCTGAACTTTCAATATGTGTCCATTCCACATACATAATAATTTATGTACAACATTTAGTGTAAAATCTCGCGTATAATACACACTCATGTATTTTTTTTCAAGAACTAACAATATAATAACAAACAGAAATAGATACGCAGCATCTACATTTTAGGGGCTTTACTTTGGATTCCCTCATCATCCCTCTCACTAGAACGATGCTCATCTAGTGTTGTTGAGTCAATTCCCATTATTGGGGCCATGATAATAAATATCTTCATCTGATGACACCTGCTCTTTCTCCAACAAAATGGTGTCCTCGCTGGTGTCAAGTTTATTATAAATACCACATTTGGAGAAGCCTTGTTGAATTATAGCCTCAACTAATTCCTTCCAATCAGCAAGTATCCATCTTTCAGAAATTGGGGCTCATTTTGATAGTCTTTCTCTTAAAAATTATGTAGCGCGTGGCCGAATGGTTTCGATGCATGCCTTCTCACACGGAGGGTGGCAGATTGAATCTACAGTAAGGCATGTTGTTTTTCTGTTGGAGGTGAAATTAACAAACATGGCCAGCACATGACGTGGCGACAGTACTGGCGAAGTAGTTTATAGTCCTCTGCCTCAAAACCCCTTGACTCCCCCAGCAATGGGAATAAAGTCATATAACAGTTATTTCTTCTCTTAAAAATTGTGCAATTTTCCTCCACCTGCAGCACACCAGTCCAGTTGTACATATGGACACAATTTTATGCATTTCATGTCTATGGTCCTGTCGTAGAGCATAGCGAAAGTAAGACATTTGATTGACATTTCCAGTTTCTTCAAGGTCATAGATACCAGTATTTTTGTTTTCTTAATTTGATTATGAACTATTGGAACTCCTAAAGTTTCTGTCATGGTCGTCTAGAAGATGCTGCACGCTAGTAGTTCTTCGATGAACTGAAAGACCACGTCACTTCATAGAACGAACTACCCGGCCATATGATGCTCTAAATGCTGTTGTGCCTGATTCTGCATATTTTATTACTAAGACCTTTTCTGTTGCAGTATAACATTTTCTCAAATTCATTTTTAGGTCTCAAAATAATAAAATGTCAGACTTCACAAACAAGTTTAATGTCAAAAATGCGAAATGTGTTTTGCAACAATGTCTGACACAAAACACATTGCACATTCAATTTCACACCATTTTTACTATTAGATTGTGACACTAGAATTGTTTTGGCCTCATGCTCACCATCTGGAAATCAATGACACTGACCAAACATACCAAGCTCAGACTATTTAACTCAATCGTAATATCAGTCCTGACATATGGACGTGAAAGTTGGAAGACTCCAAAAGATGAGACCAGTTCATAACTAATGACTCGATAAGAACAGAGACCAACTATATGTGTTGACTATCATCCTGAAAAAAACGATGGACATACTTCGGACATGTTCTTAGAATGAACAACAACAGTCTTCCATTGCAAGCACTTGAATGGACACCAAGGGGTGTTCGGAAAAGAGGGAGACCCAAGGAAACACTCAGAAGAACAATTATCCGAGAGGACTCAACTATAGGCCTTAGCATCATACAAGATCTAAAAACAGTGGCGTCACACCGTTCTAACTGGAGATCATTTTGTTTCTGCCGTATGCGTCGTATTTGGCACGCAAAGAACATAGATAGATGGATATATTGTGACAAACTTTCAAATGTAGTTCACTTTTGATATAGAAAATGATGTATTTTTTAGTACTCACGCATAATACACACCAGAGTTTCAGTGGGCCAAAATGAGTCAAAATTGTGCGTATTATACTTAAGATTTGACATAGCTGTTGTGAGTATCACCAGAGTTGATAACGATCACATAAATATGAATTTTATCATATGATTTCAAGGACACACAATGCGTGTGATATAACTATTGTTGGACATCTGGGCAGGCTCAGTTCAAGTCCAGAGTGTT
This sequence comes from Ariolimax columbianus, assembly GCA_036924085.1. NCBI lineage: Eukaryota > Metazoa > Mollusca > Gastropoda > Stylommatophora > Arionidae > Ariolimax > Ariolimax columbianus. The sequence goes on from JAVGWX010000003.1 coordinate 88,791,055, forward strand.
TTTTTCGTCACTTTCTCTTTTGTTTGGTATATCAATGTTCCTTTTCATTCGTTCTCAAACTATCGTTACCAAGCCCTGAAAAGGACTTTGCAAGTAGCAGGATGTTGTCCGGAGAACGGAATGCGTTGTGTCGTGGTTTACAGCTTTGCTGCGATATTTTCACCTTTCAGTCCGACACATCCGACTTCAGCGGGCATTTTTGAGTACCAGCTTAGCCATTCCCTCTTCGATCCCTTCTCCTTAGTCAGCCTGCTCTGTTGCGGCCTGTCATTCAGGAACACCGCGTGTAAGTATAATAGGGTCTTTACAGCTCTGATTCGCTGAGGCGAGCAGTCAGCTAATTGGTCACTGACCACTGCAACTCATGCACTGCTGAGCTTCTTGATCCCGTATATAAATCAATAACCTTTCAACTCCCAGAGGAGCATAAGTTTTCAATAAACAACTACCAAACTGTTCTAAATGCCAGCTCATCCTTTGACTTCTCTGTTTATCGATTCAAGCTCTCCTCCATGTATGCTGTGACCTGCTAATTGCCCTCTTACCATGGAGAATCCAAAACAGAGACTCTTGTAATTTTTTAGGACACCTTAATGTGTGACCTATCCAGCACCATGGATGACCTTGAATATCTCGTTCTACCTGCAGTAGAACTTTGGTAGGTACGTGTTCCAAATGTTTTTGAAAATATGTGTGTTTGTGTGATCATTATGACCAAATTGTTCTGCTTACATGTATATGTGTTTAATTTAGTTTAATTTATTTTATCCATCCATTTCTATTGCTAAGCCTATCCAAATGGCTTTTTCTTATAATAGATTTATAATAGACTCATTCATATTGCAAAGCGCTGATCCAGACTGCTTATTACTTCACTTAAAGTGTGACAATTGTCACTACATTATTCTGTTTACACACATTTGTGTTTAATTTAGTTGAGACCTTAGTTGGTCTTGCTTGTTTTTCGGCATTCATCCTGAAAAGGATGTTGTCATAGTTTATAGCAAGGCTGTAATATCTGCGCCTTTCAGTCTGACACATCTGATTTCAGCCCTCTTTTTATAGTACCGGGTCTGTTCTGTGATCCCTGTTCTCTCAGCCAGACTACACTAATGCAGTTTGTTTCCAAGACTATCACAGTGAGGCGGAATATGGTCTTGGTCAGCTGACCCTGATGCAAGAGGCCAGCTATAGGTTGCTGTCAGCTCATTTACCGTGCTACTGGCAAAAGTAAATTGCCAGATAGCTGCTCCTGTGCCTAGACTCTGTTCTGTAAAAGATAGTTGCACATTAACAACTTATATGTTTTTACTATAAATATTCATTTCCTAAAATCCTTGGTTATTTCAAACAAAGAAACTTTTTGTCCACCCTCGGCAGCTCTTTCTAGGAAGTTTAAATGGTTGGATGTATGTATGTGTGTGTTTGCAAGCACTTTATCTAAATAGTGAACAAACACAAGGAGTCGATGAACAACCTTCTTCTGCATTCGTTCTCAATCTTCTGCTACCAAGCCCCGAACAGGACTTTGCAAGCAGCAGGTAGTCCGGAGAATGGAATGCGCTGTTGCTAGTTTACAGCTTGACTGTGATATTTGCACCTTTCGGTCCCACACATCCGTCTTCAGCAGCGAATAACCTTAATTTGGTTTATTGTGCTTATACAAAAACATTAAGGTTACTTTTTGACTCCCATTCGTACAATGATGCAATGTATTCTTCCTCCTCTTGCCTTGTTAACTTTTTGTTCCACCATATTTTTCAATGTTACTTCCCTATAAGATAACATTGTGCACTTGTTCAATTATTATTATTTTTTTTGTTTGCATTCACCTTATTTCTCTATTCCTCAAGGCGGTGTGTGATGCACTGTTTTTATTTAGCGCCTATCTGCCCAGTGTATCCAACTTCGGCATGCATTTTATGTAAGGGTCTGCTTCCTCCTGCATTTTCTAAAGGTTTGCTTCCCTAGGGAAACGGCCAGTGCTGTTATTGGGAAGCAAACCCAGCACCTTCGGATTGTGAGTCGTGTTATTTAACCACTAGCCCACGCTGTCACCTATTCAATTATATGACCATTAATCTGACGAGAAATATCTTCAACTCCAATGTAAGGTCAGTCCTATTGTATGACTTTGAAACATGGAGAATATCAAAGGCAACAACCAAATATACTTTCACAGAATAGAAGGATTGAGACTGAGTGATATGGTCACTAAATATGAAATTGCTGGAAAGAAACAGACAAACAATAGTAGGACAGGAAGTAAGCTAAAGCCCTTGAATAGAGACACACGTTAAAAACAAGCTGATCATTTTAGCTTCTTTTATGGTTTGGCATGAAAATAAACACATTGAAGACAAAGACTTTGATAATAGACAAGCAACATAAGCAAGTGAATATAATCATCAATGGAGAAATAATCAAACCAGTACAGAAGTTTACATATTTAGTGCAAAACATCACAAAAGATTCCTGCAGTGAGACGGAAATTAAGACAAGGATTACATTAGCAAAAAAGGTCTTCAGAGAAAATCAGAAATTGCTGTCCTCAAAAAACATCAGGATAGAACTGGGGAAAAGAATAATCACTACTCATATATGGCCAATTGCACTGTCTGGAGCTGAAACATGGACTCTAGCAAAGAAAGATGAAAAAAAGCTTTGAAATGTGGTGCTACTGTAGAAGTGAGCGAGTTGGACAGAAAGAAGATTTAATAACAATGTTCTCACTTAAGTAAGTGCACAAAGACAAATATTGAAAATGATACAAAAATGAAGATATAGTTGGCTAAACACAATATGTGACAAGAAGGAGAAAAGAGGAAGGGAGTAACCAAGACACCTTTATATCTCAGGCATACAGAAACATTAAAGTACGAATCCATGATCAAATGAAGAGAGCTTCAAAGGACATGCTCCATGTCTTAGGACTAATCAATCAAATGATGATGATAGTAGGATCCCCAAAGTAAGAGAAATAGAGGACCAAAAGAAACAGAGAAGAGAAATTGAGACAAACACATAACTGACAAAGCAGCTGTGTTGGTAGGAGAGACACATACCAAGAGGACTTGGCATGTGTTTGTTGGAAGATCTGTGCTCCACAGCGAGTAGAAAGGCTTTGAATGATTGATATTATTTTTGTTTATTGGGTAAGAGACATATTAACTACAAAATCAAGATGTTTATGAAATGTCCATTGTATTTCTGTTTCTTGTAATATCACAGAATTATTGCTCATAAAACCTGTGATAACATTTGAGATATCGATGCCATGACTTGCTTCATTTTCAATAATAAACTGAGACAAAACCTATATATTTTTTTGTAGGAAAATTTAATAAATCAAACTGTCTTGCTGAAACTTGTCTTATTACATATGTGAAAAACATGAATCTAATCAATTTGGCTGGACTGGAAAGAATTAGGACACAAATCTAATCAATTTGGCTGGACTGGAAAGGGTTAAAACATGAATCAATCAGTTTGGCTGGACTGGAGAGGGTTAAGACATGAATCAATCAGTTTGGCTGGACTGGAAAGGGTTAAGACATGAATAATTAAATTTGACTGGACTGGAGAGGGTCAAGTACATCGCATAACTGATCATTCTCCACTGATTCATATTTTGGGCCATCTTCTTGATATCTGAACATGATAGTCAAATTGATTACTTTCTTGTACTTATCGTCACATGATTTTTGGTGTAATCACACTTCACTTCCCCTGTGAGTTCCAATCCAGCATATATCTAGTTATATTGTTAGGTTCTTCATAAAGGTGTGTCCTAAGCGTCGCTACCTTATCACCACTTTAATCTCCAGCCTGTATTGATTCTAGTGTGTTACAAATCACACATTTAATTTAGTTACTTGCCAAAAATAAACAATAAAGTATTTAACACTTCATCCCTGACAGCAGTGTCTGCTATAGGAACAACTTTCCCATTTATGTGCAGAATCAAATAGATTCCGCTGAGACAAGAGAAATAACCAAAGGCCAATGACACTTTATTCAGTATGAAAAATCTATTATGAATCAAAGCTGAAAACATTTTCAAATGCATCTTCTTTTGCAAATATGTACAACATGGGAAACATACATAATGAGCAATACAGATATCTCTTTGTGCAAGGACTAGCAACCCGCTATGCTACATACAAACGGGTACAAAATAGAGCTATCACAGTGGTCCTCAAACTTTATTGGTCCATGGCACCCTTCATCATCATCATGTACCCTGTCGGTTGGCGATCATAGACCTCCACACACTTCTATCACGTGTGTCGTTTACCAACTCTTTTGTTGATTGTCACCCGTGCCATTCTCTCAGGCTGTCTCTATCTCTCTTTCCTAGCTTTCCTGTTGTCACAACGTGCTCCAAGCCGCCTCTTCTCATAACATGCCCAAAAAATGATGACTGTCTTGTTCTGACCTTTGCAATAAGTTGTCTTTGTATCTGTGCCTCCTCGAGTATCATTAGTCATCTTTGCAGTCCATGGGATCCGCAGCTTTCTTCTGTAAACACAGCATTCTTCTGTAAAACCACATCTCCATTGCTTCCAAGGATTGATTCACTTGCTTGTTAATTGTCCATGATTCACTGCCATATGGGAACGGCTTGGGCTAGTTCTGACCCCAAGTCAGAAAATAAGCCTACTAAATATTGGAATGTGCCGCGGCACACAGTTTGGGAACAACTGAGCTATCATATGCTCGCACAAGGGACAGCTTGGGCTAGTAGTTAAGCGAACGGCTCATAACTGAAGGTCTGGGTTCGATCCCCATCACAGCACCGGCCGTTACCCCGGGGAAGCAAACACAAAAAAAAATAAAAATAATAAATATATATATATACACTCACACACAAGTACAAACATAATTTGTCATACAGTCACACAAACCAGTCAATCAAAATGTTTCAGCTACCTAAGCAGCACAGGTCTTGAAGAAACACATGCCAAGTCCTGGGCCAGCCGTTCCTTGCTGCTTTCTATTTTAATTAGCCTTTTCAGCAGAGGACTTTCTTCTGTCTTGGATGGCTGTGCTGTATTTTCATGTTATTTGTGGCTTAACATCTTTACAGTGTGAGGTAGCCAGATCCACGCCCAACATTCCTAAGTTGCTTCTTACGACAGACATGCTTGGCAGGTCTACAGTGTTACTATTCTTGCTTCCCTTTCAGGCCCATTGGCACTCACACAAGTGCAAATAAATTAGCTCATATACTCACTCATGTATAAATATATAATATACTTTCACACACATATGAATAGATCATATACTCTTACACATGTACACATAGATCATATACTGTCACACACATACAAATAGATCATAAACTCTCACACACATACAAATAGATAATATACTCTCACACACATACAAATATATCATATACTGCCACACACATACAAATAGATCATATACTCTCACACATGTACAAATAGATCATATACTCTCATACATGTACAAATAAATCATATACGTACAAATTGAATTCTCGCATGCAGACGTACCACAAAGTTAAGCCTCCTTTAGTTCAATGTGGATGTTGTAATTTGAACATGAACATAAGTCAGACATTTGCCTTTTTTTTTTTTTACACACACTCTTCGTTGCATGGGCTAAACTGTAACCATCATAAACATGTACAACTGGTGTAAATGAAACATTTGCAACTAAATGAAACATTGTAGACTTTGCTATTTCATAAAAAAAAGGTGAGCATACTAACCAAATGACACTGGAATAGTAAAATAGTCAATGTATAAACAGTTTAATACTTGAATCCTGGTATTCTATCAGGCAAGGTTGTCTGACACTAGGTAGCCAATACCAGTTTGGATGTGTTGTCCTTCACCCTGGAGAACCATGGTGGTTCAAAGGCGTTGTGCAGATTATCGCTCTATCTCATTGGCGGATGACCGCGTGGGCAGTTGTAGTTGTATGGTCACCAGAAAGGCAACCTCCTTGTTCATTGATTGTCAGTCACACGGACTACATGGTCAGCCCATCTGTACTTTCACATTGACGCAGAGTAGACAACATCCCAGAACTCTGACCGCGGATGTCGGTATTTTGGATGTGGTCTCTTAGGGGGATATTTAGAACTCTTCGATCCATTGCTCATTCGGTAACACAGAGCTTCTCTGTGTCTGATTTGCAGTACAATATTAACTTTGTCCTAGGCTAATCATACAGCATTAATGTACAGCATTTTATATTTGAATGAACACAAATTAGTCAAAATAATGTCATAGATAATTTATTCACATCATCGCTCAAAGAGATATGAAGTAAACAGTGTTTGTAAACCAGACATGTGCAAAGTACAACCGGCGGACAGCATCAAAATTTCACTGAATCTGGCCTGACAGTCATCTTTGGATTGTTAATTTCATTTTGTAATCAAATGGAAAAATAAAACTACGTTAACTGGTTAAGTACTATAAGCCGCTCCCAGCGCCAGAACACTTATTTACCCGCGGCCATAAGCCGCTGTGAGCGCCAATGTTTGTTTCATAGTAAAACAAGTTATAAATTTATAGTTTTCCTTTCCGTTTCGGTACGAGATTTTAATTTACCGAAGGGAAGTTGATTTTTGAATCACATGTGGACCAAATCGGATGTTAAAAATTGTATTCTTGTCATAATTATCATATTTTCAAGCTAGTTACCGAACTGTAAAAAATTGTTTACCATGGCAACAAGCGATAAGGTCACCAAAAGCACTTGTACGGCTCGTCTAACTATTGAACAGGCTAGAAACTTGTTTCAACAGATAAATAATACATCTAGTGAAGACGAGGTAAGTGAAACAGATGTCGACAATAATGATTCAATTGATTTTGATGAATACGAAAAAAATAGTAGTGACAGCGCAAGTAGTGATAGCGAAGATGGTGCACGTCCTAGACCATCAAAAGTCCCTAAAAACACTAAGACGGCTGCTAGATTTACAAATAGCTCAGTAAAAAATGGAGCTCAAGAAAGAGAACAATGGCACCAAGTAACTGAAGGTGAAACAACAGGCAGTATTCCCTTTGTTCCAACTCGTGAACCAGGTATGCATGCAAAACTAGATGTATCTTCCTCTGAACTAGATTGTTGGTTTGCCTTGATAACACCAGATGTGTTAGATTCATTGGTATCAATGAATATGCAGAATTGAAGAAATCCAAACAAGTTTCTTTACAAAAGTCTACACTTGCAAGTTGGAAGCCTATCACTGAATATGAGCTGTTAAAATTTGTGGCCGTGATTATCGCAATAGGTTTAGGTAAAAAAGCATCGGTGAAGGATTATTGGGCACACAAACCGCACAACTACAACCCATGGTACAGTCAGATTGAGATTTGAAATCATTTACCACACCATGATGCATGTTGGAGATGCTGAATCTGTAGGCAAGGACAAAATAGAGCCATTCTTGAATTCACTAATAGCAAAGTTCCAGGATGTATTTTATCCATTTCAGGATCTGGCCATTGATGAAATGGTAATAGGCTATAACGGACGCTGGAAGCACAAGCAGTACAATGCCTCCAAGCCAAGCAAGTATCACATCAAGACTTTTGGCTTGTGTGATTCTACTACAGGGTATGTCTACTCTGTATTGACATACTTCGGAAAAAACACATCATATCTCCTTGCCAATGACCGTACAAGTCAGACAGTGAAGGTGTTTGATTACCTGCTGCAAGGAATTGGAAAAGGCCACCATGTAGTTGCGGATAGGTACTACACTGTAGACACCGTGATTACATATCTGTTGAGTAGGGGTATTGATTATACTGGCACACTCAACATCAACAGGAAAAATTTTCCGCTTCAGTTGAAGACCATTTCTCTACAGCTCCGAGAAGCTAGGTGGTACAGAAATAATGATGGATCCCAGATATGTGTTGCTTGGCGAGATAAGAAAGCCAAAAAACCGTGTATTGTTATCTCCACCAAGACTACAGTTCAGATGGAGCAGGTTACAACTAGACGAGGCAACACAGTTGAAAAACCCAAAGTAGTGCAGCGATACAACGTGTATGAATGGATGTGACTATAGCGACCAGATGGTATCATACTATGGCAGCTTCCAAAGAAAAACAAGAAAATGGTGGAAAAAAATATTTTATTGGATCATCGAGGTTTCACAGGTAAATGCTCATATATTATGCACGCTCTGTCATGCTGATGAGAAGCCTATGCCCTTGAAAGTCTTCAAAGAAAATTTGATCCATCAGCTGACTGAGAAGGCTGCATCCATCATCCCGCAAGAGGTAGTAACCACAAACAGCAATAAAGTTGGGAGAAAATTCAAAGAAAGAAACAAAATTAAAAGATATGAGGGTGCTGTGCATCTTGTGGATCACTCAGACAAAGACAGGAACTGCATTGTATGCTCAACTCCTGCAAAGAGAGCCCGCACAAATTTTTATTGCACTGGTTGCCCAGAAAAGCCACATCTCCATCCGAAGAACTGTTTTAGAGTGTACCATACACATGATCCTGCAGATGGTGCTCACTAAAGACATTGATGTACTGTAAATAAATTGGAGATATATATATTTTTTTTAATGTTAATTTTTCCAAAGATATTATTTTTTTTTCAAATCTTTATTTTTCAAAAAATGTTTAATTTTTTCTGATCTGGCCTACATGTGGTTACATTAGCTATTAGAAGTGTAAATATTATCCAATTTCTGTGTTCTTGGATTTGTTTTTCTAATTGTTGGATATACTTTATGATAACCACCAAGTAAAAGACATTAAATGTTTTGGACATTCAAAAATTTAAGGTGAGTTGGCACTTTTTTTTATAATTTTGTAATGCTTTTCTGTTGTAAATAATAATTTACCATTTACAAATTTCCTACTAAAAAATAACACACAATTGTTTTAGATCTATCTTAGAGAACATTCATTTACCTACAAAATGGTATATCATTCATAAAAATATGTTAATAATTAAGAAAACTGCAGCTAAATTTGTACATACACCTGCAAATGGGAAACTGGGACCTAAATTTAATTCTGCTACAGCCTGTTTTTCAATTCAGTAGTTAATCAGTTAATCTACTCATAAAACTAGAACTGTTTCCTCTTCGAACAAATACAGGTTGACGTCTGACAGCGTACGAAGAAGAACTGTTTCCATGAGTGACACATGCGTACTTGATGTTAACCTCCCTTTGGTTTGTTAAGCAGAACAGTCCTGTAGGATATGTTCTGATGTTTGCTGGGGTGCTCCACAATCGCACATGGCAGAGACCCATTCTGTGAAGGTGGGTCTTGAGTTGGCAATGTCTTGTTCTGAGAGTGAAGATCTTTGTCTGCTAATCTTTGCTAAGTTTGTCTATGCTGTCATTTTCTGGCTTGTATTTTTTGTGCTGGTCTCTCCATTCCGCCCTCATGAATCATTTGATGAGTGTCTTTGCTTCATTATAGCTCTGTGGATGGCAAGTCTGCGTGCTGCCACTTCCGGCTTTTGCAAGCTCATCTGTTTTCCCATTTCCAAGGATCCCACAGTGGTCCGGAATCTAATGTAGGACTAAATCTGATTTTTGTCACAGCAATCTGGTGTTATATTTTATTTTATGTGAGAGTCTATCTTATTAGGAGCTTGGAGTACGCCCATGAGCCTGTAGAATTACTATTTTCCTTATAGTTATATTTTCGCTGATAGGAATCCTCGTTGCTGCATAAACAGCTGTTGTATCAGCTCTGAAATTGGTACAGGTCTCTTCTGCTGGTATGGAGTGATTTTTCAATGTCCCCGTTGGAGTGTGTGATGAAGATTCCACTGCCTCCCCTTTTATCGCACACCTAGGCAGATCCATCTGTATACACATGTGTCAAGTAGTTGCTAGGGTACTGTCACTTGAGCTCCTGCAGAACATGAATTTTTTGTTCAGTTGCCGACTGCTCACTTTTCTTCATTATCCCTGCAACCTCCAAGATTATTTTGGACCGGTTTTACCTCCATATCCATGTTTCTGGAATGAATGCTTCACACTTTTCGATTGTGGATTCAAGGATGTCTGCATGTTTTCTGCAGATTTATCTGACCAGATGGTTGGAGCTTTTTCTTAGTAGTCTGATTTTAGTTCTCTCTTGGAACTTCTGGTGTAGAGGGTGATCAGGTAGCCTCTTTATTTTTTTAAACTGAGTAAGGTGATAAATGTAATAAAATGACTATGACTTGAAACTTACAGACTTAAACACTTTATAGGAGACATTAGAAACATCCAGCATGAAATACTATAATTCTTGCTGTTTGTATGTTGGTCTCAGTACCATTTCATTGGTTCACTGCTCGCGTGTCATCGTCTAAAAGTAACTGAGCGATGAACTAATGAATTATGGTATTTTATATTTTCAAAATAGGTATGCCACCACATTTGTTGAAATGAAAGGTTAGTGCATTGATCATGCTGTTGCAATATTTGAACCACTAAAAAAAGGACTTTATTGTTTGGGTCATCAAAATCTTGCATCAGAGCTCCATTGATGCAGAAATTATCATCTGCAGTATTAAGAGAGAACACATCATAATTCCTTCCATTGACTTAGAACCAAGCAAGAGCAGTGTGTCAGTGATTTTAGCATTTGCAATGACGATCAATAAGGGCGTGAGAACAATCTTTTGATCACTCAGGAGTTCTCCTTCCTGAACCTGTTCGGACATGACCAGATCAGTTTCGCCCTCATTTTAGTTGATCTTTACTTCTACAGGGACGAAAGCCCTTGTGCAGGTCCCAGCTCTGGCATGAGCTGGATGTAGCTGGGATGAGGATTTCCTGCTTAGCTGGTTAGGTTCGAGCAGCATACTACTGAGCTGCGTTAGGACAAGTGTCTCGGAGGGTGGTTAATCAATGTGCAAGTCCATCTTGATAGACTCAAACACTAGAATAAAGTAGACTCGCAGCCTTTTAGGTGCCATCTATTCTGCTCTTAACAAACCACCTAACAATGACTGGTGTTAAGCCACGTCACACAGTTAGTCGCCTCTTATAACAATCCTTCTGTGGGGCAGTGGTGCTGTTCTTATCCTTGTTTTGTCAAGGAGTATTCTGTGAAAAAGATCTACACACTTTCATCAAAGAACTTTTAAATTGACTTGAAAAATATTAACAAAATATATTAGTCAAGTTTTTGAATACTTCCATCAATATTGATGGGTTATTGTTACTAATATAATAATGTTTGCCTGGGCATCTAAGGTCATTTGCATCGATCGACCACTATCATGTCCAACTGCTGAGGCTTGTAGCTAAACCTCATTCAATGCCGAAGGAGAGACTGCTATCTGTCGGAGCCAGTAGAATGGGAGCGGTCTCTCCCGCGCCTCAAGCTGGCCGGTGGGAGACCGTTGTTACACTTAGTTGACTTGGACATTATCTGGTGAGCCAGAACTTCCCGATTCAATCGGACCACGTGACCAAACACAGACAGACGGCGATGGGCCAGAGTGTCCGAGATGGAGGGAAGACTCGTCTTTGCAGACACCTTGACATTACGGACAAGGTTGAACCACCGGATACCGAACATGCGTTGCTGTTTGCGCATATAAAAGCATTATTGTTAGTGGAGAGCATAATTCTGCAATCTTAAATGTTACATTAGGACTGTCAGACATTTGTCATATTGTTGTTAATTTTTGTCTCAATATATCCTGCATACTATTTTTTGCTAAATTATACATTTTGGCATATTAAATAGCTAAAAAATAAGTACAACAAAGAATGGAGAATGCAAGTGGACTTTATGATGACCTTATCACAACGATTAAAAGGCAAAAGCTGACTTAGTATGGCCTCGTCTCAAGGTACAAGGGCTTTGCAAATATAATACTACAGGAAATAGTACATGGCAAGCAAAGGCGGTAACGTCTGAGAAAACGATGGAAAAAAACATAAATGAATGGGCTAACCTCCAATCCGACGGGGCCCAAACAGCAACCGCAGACAGAGAAGGTTGTTGCAGGATTGTGGAGATGTCAACAGGGGTGCCCTAACGATCTCAAGAGGTCACAGGATGAACTGAACTGAAACAGCTAAATATAACTAACATTCGTGAATGTAAAATTAAATGCTTCTGTAAAAATGCATATTGAAATATCATTATTGGACAATTTATTTCTTTAACACTGCGGCATGGGATCTTCTAGATTAAATAATATTTCACTGGGGTAACTTCCACAAAAAGGTTGCGAACAGGCCAGCTTAAGACAACTTGGCAAAGAACCATAAAGGCTAAGGAAAGAATTATGAATCAAAGTTGGGGCACTGTTCGAAAGATGTCTACAGACGGGGTGATATGGAGGGAGTTTGTTGCTGCCCTTAAACCTTTACCGCATCTCATAAAGAATGAAACGCAACTTTATCGCCACCGGCATCATTTTGAGCACGTCACGTTTTACTGCGGCTGCTGACTGAGAGCCTGTAACATTTCTGTTTGTGGGTCAATAAATATGATTGTGTTGTGTTTAGAAACATAAAAGAATAAAGAACTTGTTGGTATTATTGTTTTGTTGTGTGTGTTAGTTTCTGAGATACAAGAAGATGAAAATTTATAAAAACAAAGCACAAACATTTGGACTCACCGATTCAGGAATGTCACTCCTCTAAAAATCCATTGAAATCAAAGTACCGATACTGTTCTCTTGTGATATCAGCACAGCTGTTAGTTTACACTAAAAATGTATTTAATTTCAACTACATAAACAAACTAAACCAATCAACCTCACAAAAATCTATTGCAACAACTTACCTTCACTATTCTCAATAAAAGAATAAGATAAATCGTTTCAAATTTGTTAAATCTAACTCAAGATACTTTTGCTGGTTGAAAACCTGTGTAGATGAACGTGACGTATTCATCATAACAAACTATCTATTTCTACGGTAGCGGAATTTGGTCATTATATGATTAAAACGATTTATGATCGGCCATTTTACTACGTTTTTGTTTGCGCTACCATGGCGGGTAAAAGCACATTTTTTCTGACGCATGTCCACGACAGTGGTGCAGTAAAGGTTAAAGACGCCATTAGGCATGATGGTCACTGATAGCTTTGTCAATCACTGACCAGGGAGCTAAGACTAAGTCATGGGGTACAGGATCTGGATCTGGGAATCACTGTACAGAACAGTGCATGAGCTGACAGTAGCCAGCCACTCATAGCTGGCTGCATGCATCAGGGTCAGCAAACTCAAAACTAACCAAGACCCTATTCCACCTCCACACGGTGGCCTTGGAAACAGGCTGCACTAGGTACTAGAGTAGACTGGCCAATGGATAGGCATTGCAGTGGGAAGGTAAAATCAGTACCCAAAAAGGCCATCTTGGGCTGAAAGGCGTAGATATCCCAGCCTCGTTGTAAACTACAACACAACATTCTTTTCAGGACGAATGTCGTAGAAGATGAACAGCTGTTTTAAACCTTACTTAAATGTCATGGCAGTGCTTCTATCTGTATCAAAGGCATGGCAAGTATTTATCAAATAAATCCCAGACATTTGCTAATGATAATAAAAATATAACAAGTATGAATACCGTAAATGTGTAAGCAATCATTTTGTGGAATTAACGACCAAAAGTAAATGTATTTCCAGAAGAACAGATGCTGCTGTCGGGGATGAAGTATTAGAGACTCCATCGCACAAGGCCACAGTCTGTTTTTGAGGGGGGGTGGGGGCGCTAGTTCCCTTCGTCGCTGCCTTTCTTTCCATAAAGTAAGCCATGTACCCATTTGTAGGTGGATCCATTAGAGTGTTCTATCACTGTTTACAGCTGCTGTTTACCATGTGGATCCTGGGCCCTTAATGGAAGAAGAAATAATCAAATCAATGACAACCAATGTCATAAAAAGTACACTGAGGCGAGATGTTCACGAGGTTGACAACCTTATATCAAAGCAAGTGTTACAGAAGCCAGCACAGCAAAAAGAAATGTAAATGATTTAGGGACATCTTCCTGCAAGGTGGCTGAATCCTTTCCAGCTCGCAGTCGCCAAATAGACCACTGTAAAAAGCCTTTTCACTGACTTATTTAAGCTCTGTACTTTTTAATCTGTATATTTAGTGTTTTCTCTATTCTACTGATTTTCATTGCCTCAGACTTTGCTGTACTAATCCTCCTGATAGAATACCTACTGAAATTGAATCCATTGAAGGTCACTGCTGTCCTTAAATATGAAGATATCCACAAAGACAGTATAGTATTTCTGCCTGATGCCTCGTCAGCATTAACAACACTAAAAACAACATAGAAATGGAGATCTTGAGCAATATATGTACTCTCTGACACAGGTCTCAGCAGAATAACCAAAGTTGGTCATTCAGTAGATCTCCTTCCACTGCAATATTGAAGGCAATGAGGCTGCAGACAGATTAGCAAAGTGTGGAAGAGCTTCCCTACAGACAGACGTGAGCGCCACATATATTGAGGACTAAAAACAGGACATTGCAGACTCATGGCCCACCTGCACAGAATGGGCCTGAGAGATAATGCCCCGTACGATTGTGGAGCACCCAAGCAAACACCAGAACATATCCTGCAGACCTCCCCCAAAGACCAAAGAGAGGCAGTCTGGTCCAGGGAAGCAACCATGCTCAAAAAGCTGTGGGGACTGGCAAAGAGCTGAAATGCACAGTCTCCTCCCCTTTGTGAATCTCACTGGGCTAGAAGCACAGCATCAGTTGATTGAAGAAGAAGCAGTTGCCCCTAATGAAGACCGTTAAATCGTAAAGTAGGTTACGGTTCTGTTTTTGTCTTTGTGCAGCATCTGACAATACCTATAAATGATTTTTTACACTTGAACGAAGGACTGCAGTCTTTGTTATATCGCTTTGGTCGTTCTCCAAGTTTCCACCCCATACAACACTGTCAACATGTTACTAGGATTTTAATAACATCTAAAAGTTTAAAGAGATTATGTTCTGCATTTCTGTTATTTGGCAAGGATCTGGAATCTAACCATACGTGCGGAGCTCTGCTGTCGAGTCATACTCATAATTGAACAATATGTGTAGGGCCTTACTGTCGAGTCATCCACATAATCTAACCATATGTGTAGGGCCTTACTGTCGAGTCATCCACATAATCTAACCATATGTGTGGAGCTCTACTGTCCGAGTCATCCTCACAATCCTTCGTCTGAACTTACCAATATCAGCGAGGAGTAATCTTATGGTGAGGAACAAGGTCATACATATTCACAAAGGTGCCCACATCCAGCCGGACAGGTGTCGCTGATGGCCATCCATTCCTGTATGTGATCAATGTGGCCCCCGTGACAGCAGCCTTGACACCACACCATCAGACTTTTCACTGGCTGGTGACTGGGGACAAAAAACAAGAACACTGGCTGGTGACTGGGGACAAGAAACAATAACACTGGCTGGTGACTGAGGACAAGAAACAAGAACACTGGCTGCTGACTGGGGACAAGAAACAAGAACACTGGCTGGTGACTGGGGACAAGAAACAAGAACACTGGCTGATGACTGGGGACGAGAAACAAGAACACTGGCTGGTGACTGGGGACAAGAACACTGGCTGGTGACTGGGGATAAGAAACAAGAACACTGGCTGGTGACTGGGGACAAGAACACTGGCTGGTGACTGGGGATAAGAAACAAGAACACTGGCTGGTGACTGGGGACAAGAACACTGGCTGGTGACTGGGGATAAGAAACAAGAACACTGGCTGGTGACTGGGGACAAGAACACTGGCTGGTGACTGGGGACAAGAAACAAGAACACTGGCTGGTGACTGGGGATAAGAAACAAGAACACTGGCTGGTGACTGGGGACAAGAACACTGGCTGGTGACTGGGGATAAGAAACAAGAACACTGGCTGGTGACTGGGGACAAGAAACAAGAACACTGACTGGGGACAAGAAACAAGAACACTGGCTGATGACGGGACGAGAAACAAGAACACTGGCTGGTGACTGGGGACAAGAACACTGGCTGGTGACTGCGGATAAGAAACAAGAACACTGGCTGGTGACTGGGGACAAGAACACTGGCTGGTGACTGGGGATAAGAAACAAGAACACTGGCTGGTGACTGGGGACAAGAAACAAGAACACTGGCTGGTGACTGGGGACAAGAAACAAGAACACTGGCTGGTGACTGGGGATAAGAAACAAGAACACTGGCTGGTGACTGGGGACAAGAAACAAGAACACTGACTGGGGACAAGAAACAAGAACACTGGCTGATGACGGGACGAGAAACAAGAACACTGGCTGGTGACTGGGGACAAGAACACTGGCTGGTGACTGCGGATAAGAAACAAGAACACTGGCTGGTGACTGGGGACAAGAACACTGGCTGGTGACTGGGGATAAGAAACAAGAACACTGGCTGGTGACTGGGGACAAGAAACAAGAACACTGGCTGGTGACTGGGGACAAGAAACAAGAACACTGGCTGGTGACTGGGGACAAGAAACAAGAACACTGGCTGGTGACTGGGGACAAGAAACAAGAACACTGACTGGGGACAAGAAACAAGAACACTGGCTGGTGACTGGGGACAAGAAACAAGAACACTGGCTGGTGACTGGGGACAAGAAACAAGAATATGCCTCGTTACAAGAAATTAACATTGGAACAACGGGTCAGGGTGACCCAGTGGTCTCTGGAGGTCATGGGTTGACCGAGTGGTCTCGAGGTAAAGTGTTCGCCTCCGGTGCTGGAGGTCGTGGGTTTAAATCCCAGAATTCTCAGGTACTTAACCTTTAGGGCCCTGAATTATAAAAGTGCGTAAGTTCACTTTGAAAATCTGTATTTTTTTTGTTTGTTGTATAAATATGATTTTTTTGTGTGTAGAGACATAAATGAATAAAGAACTACTTGGTGTTATTGTTTTTTATGTGTGTGTGTTAGTATATGAGATACAAGAAGATGAATGTGAAAATTTTAAAATACCGCAACATTTCGATTTTGCCCATTTCGCGGGGAATCGGGACCGTCGGAATGTGAAAATCATCACAGAACGCCGATAGTTCATCTTACAAAATCGTCAAATCTGCTATTTTCCCTTACAAATGTAGTTAATACTGCTAAATAAAGAAATTAAACAGTTTGAGCTCCCCAAAAATATGTAGGAACAACTTACCTATATCACCCGCAATAATGGAATAATTCGCAAGTCGTCCCGAAAACGCAAACATGTCGTTTCAAAATCGCTTTCAAAGTCACTTTACAGCCATTTTGGTTGTTTACAATGGCAATGACGGCATCCATATATATAGATTCAAAATGGCTGTATTTCAACTGGTATTAACACACGGCAATGCTCTAGAATAATGTTTTGTTGACGATCGGCAAATTTTCTAATCGCATGTCCGTTTAGGTGGACTGTAGAGGGACTTGGAGTATTTTTACTTGTCCACCTATGCGGACATTAGTGCCTTAAAGGCTAATTTCTGAGGTTGGGTCAAGTACAGGAGCCTGTTTGCGATGGGAAATAGAAAATCCCGCATCAACTGGGGATTGAACCCTGATCACTTGGCTGGGAGGTCAACAAGGTGGGAGCTAATGGTGAGCATATTGCAATGATATAAAATGAACCAAACTCATTAACAGATAATAATAGTCGAGAGTGGAAAGCCTACACCAGTACCTTATATAGTGGGGAGGAAGACTAACCTCTGGTCAGGCAAAACATACTGATCAGACATGTTAGTCAGGGTCAGGCAAAATATACTGGTCAGACATGTTAGTCAGGGTCAGGCAAAACATACTGGTCAGACATGTTAGTCAGGGTCAGGCAAAATATACTGGTCAGACATGTTAGTCAGGGTCAGGCAAAACATACTGGTCAGACATGTTAGTCAGGGTCAGGCAAAACATACTGGTCAGACATGTTAGTCAGGGTCAGGTAAAACATACTGATCAGACATGTTAGTCAGGGTCAGGCAAAGCATACTGATCAGACATGTTAGTCAGGGTCAGGCAAAATATACTGGTCAGACATGTTAGTCAGGGTCAGGCAAAACATACTGGTCAGACATGTTAGTCAGGGTCAGGTAAAACATACTGATCAGACATGTTAGTCAGGGTCAGGTAAAACATACTGATCAGACATGTTAGTCAGGGTCAGGCAAAATATACTGGTCAAGACCCTCACCTGGGTTTCCTAACAGCTCTCCCTGGAAAAAGGAGTTGTTTTCATGCATGGCAGCCTGGCTAACGAGGCGAGGGATTGATGTGATCCCCGTAGTGGTAAGAGACATGCAATTGAAGCCAAGCATAGCACAACAGCCTGGAGGACCCCTGTCCACCTTCATCAGCATGCTCAGGATGTGAGGAAAGCTACTGCAACCTACCACTTAACGTCCTTTTCATGGCGCACAAAAGAGTAAACCTACTCATTGTAGGCATTCGAAACAGCAACAACCTTATTCAACAAAAGGGTGAACGGCATGGTCTAGTGGTTAAGTGACACAGCTCACAATCCGAAGGTGCTGGGTTCACTCTCCAGCATAGCACCGACTGTTATCCTAGGGGAAGATAACCCTTAAAAAATGCAGGAGGAAGCAGACCCTTACATAAAATTCATGCCAAAGTCGGATGCACTAGGCTGACAGGCGCAAAATAAAAATATAGTGCAACCCACACTGCCTTGGGGAATAAAGAAATAAGGCAAACACAAAAAAATAAAAATTAATATACAGCAATAACAAGACACTTACCAAATACTGCACAGGTTTGTAACACGTTTACACTTGTCGCACAGCCAGCCGGCTCTCTCTGCCGGCCGCAGGCACTTGGAGCACTGTGTGTGCATCACAGTTGATTCTTGGTTCAGGGAGCACACACCCATTAGCTTTGACTGCTTGATCACCACATTGGCCACAGTCCACAGTTTGAAGCGTCCAAGCAAGTCTACAAAAAATGTAAAACATTCTGAATCAAAAGTAAGATTGCCCTGATTATATCTAGACAGGAGTAAGTTTTGCATGAGTATATCTTGTTAAAAGTAAGATTTGCCTGAGTATAACTAGTCAAAAATTAGATTTGCCTGATTATATTTAGACAAAAGTAAGATTGTCATGGGTATATTTAGTCAAAAGTAATATTTGCTTGATTATATCTAGACAAAAGTAAGATTTGCATGAGTATATCTAGTAAAAAGTTAGTTTTGCTTGTTTAGACTGTGCAATTTTAAATGATGACTTCAGGCAGGGAAACATGCTTTTTACCTACAATATACCTATATTAATTCTCAATTGCTCATCTGTATTTCCAAAGCTGGCAGTGGAGACTTGATTGGCTGACCAAATCATTTGATATGGTCAAAGTGGCACTACAACACAAGGTCCTGCACGTGATAATTATGAAATGATGTCCGTGTGGTGGGGGGGGGGGGGGGGGGGGGATTGAGGAAAGAGATTGGTAATTTGGATGGTGGGTGAAGAGATGGGTGATTTGGATAGTGGGTGAGGAGATGGATGATTTGTATGATGGATGAAGAGATGGGTGATTTGGATGGTTGGTGAAGAGATGGGTGATTTGGATGGTTGGTGAAGAGATGGGTGATTTGGATGGTTGGTGAAGAGATGGGTGATTTGGATGGTTGGTGAAGAGATGGGTGATTTGGATGGTTAGTGAAGAGATGGGTGATTTGGATGGTTGGTGAAGAGATGGGTGATTTGGAGATGGGTGATTTGGATGGTTGGTGAAGAGATGGGTGATTTGGATGGTTGGTGAAGAGATGGGTGATTTGGATGGTTGGTGAAGAGATGGGTGATTTGGATGGTTGGTGAAGAGATGGGTGATTTGGATAGTGGGTGAGGAGATGGGTGATTTGGATGGTTGGTGAAGAGATGGGTGATTTGGATGGTTGGTGAAGAGATGGGTGATTTGGATGGTTGGTGAAGAGATGGGTGATTTGGATAGTGGGTGAGGAGATGGGTGATTTGGATGGTTGGTGAAGAGATGGGTGATTTGGATGGTTGGTGAAGAGATGGGTGATTTGGATGGTTGGTGAAGAGATGGGTGATTTGGATGGTTGGTGAAGAGATGGGTGATTTGGATAGTGGGTGAGGAGATGGGTGATTTGGATGGTTGGTGAAGAGATGGGTGATTTGGATGGTTGGTGAAGAGATGGGTGATTTGTATGATGGATGAAGAGATGGGTGATTTGTATGATGGATGAAGAGATGGGTGATTTGGATAGTGGGTGAGGAGATGGGTGATTTGGATGGTTGGTGAAGAGATGGGTGATTTGTATGATGGATGAAGAGATGGGTGATTTGTATGATGGATGAAGAGATGGGTGATTTGGATAGTGGGTGATTTGGATGGTTGGTGAAGAGATGGGTGATTTGGATGGTTGGTGAAGAGATGGGTGATTTGGATGGTTGGTGAAGAGATGGGTGATTTGTATGATGGATGAAGAGATGGGTGATTTGTATGATGGATGAAGAGATGGGTGATTTGTATGATGGATGAAGAGATGGGTGATTTGTATGATGGATGAAGAGATGGGTGATTTGGATGGTTTATGAAGAGTGCAATTGTGATGTGGGAGAGGGCTGTAGAAAGTGAGAGAACCTTTAATTTGTTAAACTGCTGTTCTTTCTTATTGCACAGGTCGACTGATGGGCAGATAATCTACAGGCATCTGCTGGTTTTCGCCAAAACTTAAACATATTGATGATACATATAAGTAAAGATGATGAGATGGTAAGGGTGACAGATCGGTCTTGGTACCAGTCCCCTGACTAAGTCGGTATGGGTTTCAAACTTTCACAAGGAACAAGTTGTTTTTTTCTGTTGCAGGTCAAAAGAAAACCTAGCCTAAGGCTTGCATGTTATTTCTCATCCCTACAACAGGGGAACACAGTGGGGAATGCTTGGAATGTATTGCCACAGGAAGTAGGGGAGGCAGAGGCACTTAATGGATTTAAGAATAGGTTGGATGCACATAGCTTTTAGAGCAAAGAAATGTAACTGAAACTGGCTGTTTACAGACTGGATAGTCCTCTAAACCAGTATAAAAACATGTTAAGGGGAATTAATGATGCAATGGTACTTGTTTTATTAATCAAAGAAATATTTTTGTGCATGAATATGGGCCGCATTTGGTCCTTAGGACTGCTGTTGAACCACTCAGGCCAAGACAAAAGTCAAAATAAAGTAATTTATATTGTTTAGTTAAATCATTTTGTAAAATTTAATCTTTTTTTTTTTTAACAACTCTACATGATGGTGGCATATCCACAACTGGCGTTTGTAAGGTTATTTCTGCTGGATAGACATTTATTAAAGTTTATGATGTTTAAAATTCAATGAAAGTTCTACTTCAAGAACAGAGAAATGATTGATTTACTATTTGATTCGTCAATTTTTTTTAAAATGTAGTTTTATTTTGTTTTTTTTGTATTCACCTTATTTCTCTATTTCCCAAGTCAGTGTGTGTTGCACTATGTTTTTATTTTGCGCCTGTCGGCCCGTGAATCCGACTTCGGCATTCATTTTATGTAAAGGTCTGCTTCCTCCTGCATTTTCTAAAGGTTTGCTCCCCCGGGGTAACGACCGGTGCTGCAATTGGGAAGCGATACCAGCACCTTCAAGCTGTGAGCCATGCCATTTAATCACTAGACTACGCCGTCCCCTTTGACTAAAAACAAAATGTTCCTCTCCAATTACCACCTATGCATTAATGTCATTTTTCCGACTTCTGTGTCACTCCTTCTCAAACTCCCGCCACCAAGTCCTGAACAGGATTATACAAGTAGCAGGATGTAGTCTGGAGAACAAACTCTGTTGTGTCATAGCTTGACTGTGAAATTTGCACCTTTCAGTCCAACACATCCGACTTCAGGTTAGCCCTCCCTCTCTGATCCATTTTCCTTAGCCAGTCTGCTTGCAGCCAGGATCACCACATGGAGGTGGAGAAGGGTCTTAGCAGCTCTGGGTCGCTGGCCCTGACGCAAGCAGTCAGCTTTGGGACAATGACCTCTACATCTCAGTATCGTGATCCTCAAAGCTTCATACTAATATATCATCTTTATTATGAATACTTCGTGCCATAGATAGTTAAATTATGTGTTTTATGATGTTTAGATCGTAAATTTAGCTAAATTTGTTCTATACTAATTTATTTTATTTTTAATAGAACTTTGACGCACAGAATTCCGGCACTTGGACTGGACAGAAAGACACGAAATCAGCAAAATTGTCCAAGACTTTCTCACTTCAGCAGGACCATGGGTTTATCACCTCAGTCTACCTTGTAGATAACCTGTGTCAAAGTGTTTATGTACTCTTGAATAGGTATGAGATGTGTTCAAATGAAACCGGACCTAACTGTACCAAGTGAACATATGTACGGTGCGCATGATGACGTCACTTCTGGTGTATACAGCACATACCAACCATCAAGTTTGCAAAATGGCATTATCCTCAGACTCGTAGTTTCCTCAGCAAATCATTGAAAACATGGCGGGTGTGAAACGGAATCCATCCAGAGTTGAGCAGCAAGCTGTGATTCGGTTTCAAACAGCTGACATTCATCGCAGAATGCAGGCATTGTATGGTGACAAAAGTGTGTCGAAGACAACAGTGAAGAACTGGACAACATTGTTTAAAGAAGGACGTTAGTTAATGAAAGATCTTCCGAGACCAGGTCAGGCGCATAATGTTGTGTCAGAAGATGCCATCATCAAAATTGATGCACCAATTCAGGTGGACTGTCCCCGAAGCTTATGTTCGCTATCAGAGGAATTCACTGTGTTGCTACGGACAGTTTAAATGGTGGTTAGCAAACATCTGAAGTATCAGAAGGTGTACTCACAATGGGTACCTCGGTTGCTGACCAACCACCAGAAGGAAGAACACACGGGATGGAGTTTGAACCACTTGCTGCGATACAAAGAGGAAGGCGATTCAATTCGTTTGCGCATAGTGGCAGGTGAACATGCCATGGTCAACATCCTTCAGCTGTTAGAAACCGAATCACAGCTCGTTGATCAACTCTAGACGGATTTTGTATGACATCTGCCATGTTTTCAACAGTCTGCTGAGGAAACTATGAGTCAGAGGATAATGACATTTTGCAAACTTGACAGTTAGTATGTGCTGTTTATCCCAAAAGTAAAGTCATCATGCACATCTGACGTATGTTCACTTGTTGTAGTTAGGTCCTGTTTCATTTGAACACGCCTCGTACTTTAAGTGGTACATGATGAGGTTGCAAGTCCATGTACAACCCCAGTTAGTCACCTTTATGACATTTCTTCTTCTTGGGATTGCGTCTTTGATGTTTGTACAGACTGTTCCCCTGATGAACTAGACCATTGTGTGGAGTTCCTCTTTAGTTCCATACAGTTTTGCTGTTGTTCGAAGCTACTCGTGACGAGATGAGTTAACTCTTGATGTGTCTTTTGTGGTGGGTGCCAGTGGCTCTTCTTATATCCCAAAGTGTACTTGAGGTGGCTTAGGGTCTCCTGACTGTAGCACAATGCGAGGCTCCTCAGTAAACTCACCACTATGGGGATTACAGTGTCAGTCTCCATCTAGCTGATCAGACTGTTGTATCACAGCCTGTATGCAGGAGCACAAACTAGGGGGGGTGGGAGGGGAGGGGTTGTGTGTGTGTTGTTCCCTTGATATCAGTATGTTTAACCTAACCGTGATTACTCTTCACTCCCTACAGCTGGGGCAGACTGACACTGAGGATCTTCTTCTGCGTTCTTCCTGAAAAAAAACCACTGTGGCTTAGTTTACACCGAGGCTGCAATTTCTGCAGCTTCCGGCCCTACTATCTGATTTCAACTGACTTTTTTGGGTACTGGGTTTGCCTTCTAGCTGCAATCAATTTCCTCTTAGCAGAGCAGGACTGCACTAGTGCAGCCTGTTTTCAGGGCCTGCACTTAGAGGCAGAATAGGGTCTTGGTCATCTGTGGTTCACTCACCCTGATTGTAAGCAGTCAGCTATGAGTCATTGGCTGCTGCCAGCTCATTGACTGCTGCATCCTGCCAAAGACAGATGTGTCGGACCGAAAGGTGCAAATAGCTCAGTCAAGCTGCAAACTAGCGACACAACACATTCTGTTCTCCGGGCTGCATCCTGCTACTTGCAAAGCCCTGTTCAGGACTTGGTAGTGGGGGATTCAGAACAAACGCAGAAGAAGAACTGGTACATCTTCAGCCCCAGACTGGAGGAGATAGAACTAAGTTCCTGTGTCTTGAGAGATAACATATAATGGTTCAAGTGCTAGACTGACCTATATATGCCAAAAACCAGCTCTCCTGGGAAGCCTCGTCGATGTATGATCTGATCTGGTCCCCTAGTACAATCAACATAGAAACGGCAGTCTGGACCTCAACCTAAATCAACAGCCAAACATTTGTGTTATAATGCATTCAAAGTAATTTGAAGACATGGTTCAGGAAACATTTTAAAAGGAAAAGCAAACTAGCATATTTTCAACATCCCGACTTTTAAGGTTCTTTATCAGCGTTACACAAGTGGACTGCCCCGGGTCTTTGTGTATGACAAAGACAAGACGGACAAGAATAGCACTAATACCCCACAGAGAGCATGTCGTAAGAGACGAATAACTGTGTGACATAGCATAACACCAGCCATGGTTAGGTGGTTTGTTAAGAGCAGCATAGATGGTGTCTAACAGATTGCGGGTCAACTTTGCTCTAGTGTTTGTCTATTAAGAAAGACTCGCAACCACCCTCCAAGAAACGTTGTATACAGACTCTGCAGAGTTAGTCATCAACAGATTATTCTTCTGAGGTAGATCTATTTAGTTTATTAATGTAGATACATTAATTATGTTTATAGTCGAAGTGACAGACGTAACCATTACGGTAAACATCAATAGTAGTATTAGTTGGTTTTTCGGCCAATTTTTAAAAAATTTTTCGTATCCAAGAGACGCCGCTACCGGGTGAGTCTATATGTTTGTGCTATTTTTCACCACTATCACCTTCATCTTCTTGTATCTAAGATACTAACAATACATACAATAACAACAATACCACCAACAAGTTTTTTTGTTAATATATGTCTCTAGACACACACAAAAAGAATTTTTTTTTAATTCGAGGTTCTCAAAATCAACAACCACGTCAGGGCTTGACATGCTGACAAATTATGCAGATACAGGAAATAGATGTAATTTTGTAAATTGGGAATCAGAAGTTTAAATTGCCAGGAAAGACAGACTGCGAAAGGAAGACATTAGAAGTACTATCAACACTACGTCTTGTGCAGAGCACTTTTCCAGGGGAAAAAATATGCTGGTTCGTGTCATTTTATGATAATGCACTCTTGTATCGTTCCACTGGTGGCTTATACCACCGGTATATTTTGCTACAGGGCAAGAGGGTAGTCGCCAGGCAGGTGGATAGATGACAATAGAGTGATTGTGCAATGACATGGGAACATAATGTCTGATGCAGCGCACTTGGCGACTTAAGCTCAGCGGCATAAATAATACTAACTATTGTCTGATTAGTGTGGTGGTAGAGTGCTCACTTTTCACTGCAAAAGAACCGGGGATTCAACTCCTGTTACGGTACGCTCCAGCCTACCCAGCTGTAAATGAGTTCCTAACTACTTTCAGGGTAGGGAATGAAGAGTATGCAGGTGAAACATGCTGAACAAAACCTGTCCCCATTCGTGCTCCTTGAAACAAGCTATTGTCACAGCAGTCTGGCCAGTGAGATGGGGATTGACACTCTAATCCCCATAGTGGTGAGCTTATTGAGGAGTCTCACATTGCACTGCAGCAAGAAGGACCCTGGTCCACCTTCTCAAGTGGTCCGCCAGGTTTGTTTTGTAAAGAATAGCACCATTGCCCCCACAGAAAACATGTCGTAAGAGGCGACTGTGTGACATGACATAACACAGAGCAGCATAGATGGTGCCTAACAGGCTGCATTCTTACTTTTCTCTAGTGTTTGAGTCTAATAAGATGGAATCGCACATCGGTTAACCACTCACCAAGAAACTGATTGTATACAGACTCTGCTCTGCAAAGTCTTCTAAACCAGTATAAAGATGTTAAGTCAAGTCAATTCAAGTCAAGTCAAGTTAAGTCAAGTAAAGGAGGCCCCTATAGCCAGTTACCAAAGAAACATTGTCAACAGTTAACTCAACAACAAGATCCACCTTCATGGTAGTGAGCAAGGAAGGGAATTGGCCACCCAACCTCTAACCTGTGGTCTAGAACAATAAAATATCTAACACTTCATCTCTGACAGCAGTGTATTCTACTTTGTTATCAAGTAGTTAAATGTGTCGCAATGACAGAGTAATAAGAGTATTTCCTCCTCATACACAGTTAATGGGTTCGTTCCCAAGTAGCAACATAGCTTACATAGCTGTAAATTGATACCTGTCTTTTAAACTTAACATCTTTATGCTGGCTTAGAAGATTCTGCAGAGTCTGTATACAGTTTCTTTTACATTCATTTGACCTAAAAATAACTATGCGCATCCAATCTATTTCTGAATGTATTAATTGACCCTGCCTCCACTATTTCCTGTGGCAATGCCTTCCAAGCATTCACCACTAGCTGACTTAAAGAAATATTTCCTGGTATTTTTTTTTTTTTTTTTTTTTCGTTCGCTTATTTCTCTAATCCCCAAGGCGGTATGCGTTACACTGTGGTTTTTATTTTGCGCCTGTCGGCCCAATGCATCCGACTTCAGCATGCATTTTATGTAAGGGTCTGCTTCCTCCTGCATTTTTTCTAAGGGTTTGCTTCCCCAGGGTAACGGCCGGTGCTGTGATGGGGATCGAACCCAGCACCTTCTGGTTGTGAGCCGTGCCACTTAACCACTAGGCCACGCCGTTCCCCGATTTTTTGCCTGGTATCTAATATGGACCTTTCTTTAATTAATTTGTGGCTGTGCCCTCTTGTTCTTGTAGGCAGCTGTATTATAGAAAAAAAAATAGTCATAGTCTAATTTTAGGAAGGCAAGGTAGTGAGGAAAGAAGGAACTAAATTTCTCCACATGAGTAAAAGCTAATACAATGAAGTCTTTTAACACTTCATCCCCAACAGCAGTGTCTGCTATGGGACTATCTTGACCTTTTGTGGCAGAGAGAACAAGTTCTGATCAACCCACTCAAGCCATTAAGCTACCAAAACCATTCAGCCACCTAAACTGCTCCACCAACGAACCACTCAAGCACCAAAACTACTCGACCAACAAACCACTCAACCATCCAAAATAACTCAACCATCCCAACCACTAAACAATCCGAACCACTCAACTGTCCAAACCAGTCAACCATCCAAACTAATCAACCATCCAAATCACTTAACCATCCAAACCACTCAGCAACCCAAACCACTTAACCACTCAGCCATCCAAACTTATCAACCACTCAAAACAAAACCACTCAAACATCCAAACCACTCAACCACCCAAACCACTCAATCACAGAACCCACTCAGCCACTCAAACCACTCAGCCACTAAAACCACTCAGTTATGAAAACCACCCAATCCAGTCAACCATCAAAACCACCGACACAACTCGACCACACAAACAACCGAACCCCCTCAACAACAACAAAACACCAACACATTAAAGACTTCACCCTTTCCGCCAGCATCTTTATCATTTCAGCAACTGAAGAGGAAAATTCGAGCTGTTCAATTTCTGGAATGCTCTTAACAACGAGTGTAGGTTCACAGGTATGCTCAACGGGATCTTGTGTAGACATGAAGGAGTCCATAACTGAAACGAGGGCCAGGTCAGACTCATCCATCATTAGGGGGTGGCTGCCAGTCATTGGGGTCAGGTCATGTCTGGGCTGGAATCCCTCAAATGGCAGGTTCTGGAGTTTCCAGTTCTGGATATCAAAATGAGTTGTGCTTTACAAATCGTATGTGACGTTACATAAATATATTCAGTTTATACACATATAAAAATTGTCACTCATAAATACTTGCAAACCTGGTATTCAAGCAGGCATATAAGTGTCTGTTGCCAGGTAGCCAAATGGTATTTTACAACTGTGCGGCTTACTAGGCATGGGGGGAGATAGAAATAATTTGGGTAGATTTTTAACTAGAATTTTTTTTCCTGGACAGCGGCCGTTACGCCTACTCTTTTCGATTTCTAACTCCCAAAGAATTTTTAACGTGCTCGACACTGAACACAAGAGTCTGATCTCAATACCCAGAGATGCAACCAGCTGTTGGTGGTAAATAAGTTTGGGTTAAACAAGCCGTTAAACAAGCTGGACATGGCATAACCAAAGCAATGAAGTGCACAGCCAGATTGACTATATACTGGTCCAGAGGAGGTTCCGATCGAGCATCAACACCGACAAAACGAGAAGTTTCCCCGGAGCTGATATAGGAAGCGACCACGATCTGGTTATGATGACCATGCGTCTGCGATTGAAGGGAGTCGCAAAGAAGGATGTGACCAGACTAAAGTTTGACCTGGACAAACTAATGGACCCAAAAATCACAGAAGTGTTCCAAGCAAGGGTGGGAGGGAGATTTGCGCCACTGTTGGCTCTCAGAGAGGGACTGGATACAGATACAGTTACAGAGTCTCTTAACGCAGCTCTCATAGATACTGCAACAGAGATCCTGGGATGCCACAAAACAAAATAGAAGCCATGGGTGACCAAAGACATTCTAGACCTTTGTGATAAAAGAAGGTCACTGAAAAAACACAATCACCCACCGGAGGAGGTCGGCAGTTATAAAGAGGTCAAGAAAGCCATACAACAAAAGATGGGAGAGGCAAAAGAAGCATGGATATGTGAGCAATGCACAAACATCGAAGAGAGACTAAACAGAAATGATGCTAAAGGAGCATACAAGGTTGTTAAAGAACTGGTAACACCAAGACAAAGCAGGAACCTTATGATCCATGATAAAAGCGGCAAGTGCCTTATTGAGGAAAATGACGTACTGGCACGATGGACAGAGTACTGTTCCGAGCTATATATGAAGGGCGAAACGAACCTGAGAAAACAATCCCCCCCAACATCAACAAATATAGAGGATAACCAACTGATAACGAAGGAAGAGCAGCGGTAAAGACATTGAGAAGAGAAAAGGCGGCCGGCGTGGACAATATACCAGCAGAGCTCTTACAAGCAGGTGGAGAGGTAGTGGTGGAAGGCGTGACACACATCTGCAACAAAATATGGGCGACAGGAAACTGGCTGGACTTATGGACGAAATCAATAGTTATACCGTTACATAAGTCTGGAAACCTAAAGTTGTGCCAAAATTACAGAACAATAAGCCTCATCAGCAACCCTAGTAAGGTCATGCTTAGATTAATCCTCGACCGATTGAAACCCCAAGCAGAGAACATTATTGCCATGGAGCAAGCAGGGTTCAGACAGGGAAGAAGCACTACAGAACAGATATTTAATTTAAGGCTGCTAAGCGAGAAATATCTAGAACAGCAGCAAACACTGTATCATGTGTTTGTGGAATTTAAGAAGGCGTTTGATAGGGTATGGCATAAAGCGCTTTGGGCAACCATGAGGATGTATAATATCAACGGAAATATTATAACGGTCCTTGAAAACCTGTATGACAAGGCGTCTAGCGCAGTACTTGTGAATGGGAGGCGAGGAGACTGGTTTCGCACATCAGTTGGTGTGAGACAGGGGTGTACACTCTCTCCAACTCTTTTCAATATATTCCTTGAAGGAATTATGAGTGAGGCACTTGGAGGTCACGTTGTAACTGTCAAGATAGGGGGCCAAACGATTACCAACCTTCGTTTTGCAGATGATATCGACGGGTTGGCGGGTTCAGAAGCAGAACTCCAAGAATGGGTCAGAAAGCTCGATGAAACAGCTCTTGACTATGGTATGGAGATAAACGCTGAAAAGACAAAATTAATGACCAACAATGCCACGGGCTTCAACAGCAGGATAAAAGCTAATGGTCAGGAACTCGACGTGGTTGACCGTTTTAAATATCTGGGGTCGATTGTCAGTGATGAAGGATCAAAATGTGAGGTGTTGGCCAAAATAGCACAGACAATAGCGGCGCTTGCACGGCTTAACAAAATCTGGCAAGATAGACAGTTAGCACTATGCACGAAAATCAGATTAATGAGTACACTGGTCCTATCAATATTCCTCTATGCGTGTGAGACATGTACAGTTACAGCTGGCCTTCAACAAAGGATACAGGCCTTGGAGATGAGATGTTTCCGAAAACTTCTAAACCTCACGTACAAAGATCGAGTTACAAATGAGGAAATACGAGATAGAATTACAACAGCAATAGGGTCTTTCGAAGACCTCTTGGCAACTGTCAAAAGAAGGAAACTCACTTGGTACGGTCACATATCGAGATCAAATGGTCTTGCAAACACAATCCTCCACGGAAAGGTGCATGGCAGACGACGAAGAGGCCGGCCCAAAAAGAGATGAGAGGACAAGATAAACGAATGGACCAGTCTCTGACCAGAAGAGTCACAGGCAGCGGCATCTGACAGAGAGGGGTGGTGTGGAGTTGTGAGGATGTCTTCATGTGTGCCCCAACGACTTCACCCGTTACGGGATGACCTGACCTGATGTTCCTGATGAAACTCTGCCCACGCAAAAAGGGTTGGTATAGCAATAAAAGAGGCAGGTGGGATAGTGTCAGGATGCCTAAAGCCCACCCCCACTGCTAAAATATACCCTAGAAATGGCATAGCTCCACCTGCAATCAAGGACCATTATTGATTGTGATGAACTTAAATTGTTGCAATGGATTTTTCTGAGGTAGATCTGTTTAGTTTGTTTATGTAGATGTTATAAATATGTTTGTAGTGGAAATTAACAGATATTCCAATCTGATTAGCAACACTATCAGTGCTTTGTGGCAATGTCATGGATTTACAAGACAACTGGTGTACCCAAAAATGGGTAAGTTTAAATGTTTGTGACGTAATAAAAAAATGTGGAAACTAGAAGGTTATCACATTGGAGCAGCAGGGAGAGCAAGCAGACGATGGGGCAGAAGAATCTTTATCAAGCCAATTTGTCCAAGGGAGCTTCAGGATATCTACTTTTATCTATGAATATTGAAAGAGTGGTCCTCCGAGTGGTTTGCCGGGGTCTTTGTGTATGACCAGGACAAGATTCCACAGAGAGCATGTTTGCAAGAGGCTACAAACTCTGTGACATGGCATAACACCGGCCATGGTTAGGTGGTTTGTTAAGAGTAGCATAGATTACCTTAACAGGCTGTGGGTCTATTTTCTCACTATTGGTTGAGTCTATTAAGATGGACTCGTACATCAGTTAACCACCCTCTGTGGCACTTGTCCCAACACAGCGGAAATAATCCTCCTACCGGCTGCATCCAGTTCTCCCCTGGGACCTGTACAGGAGCATCTGCCCCTGTAGAAGTACAGGTCAACTAAGAACAAGGGTATCACCCCTGTAGAAGTACAGGTCAACTAAGAACAAGGGTATCACCCCTGTAGAAGTACAGGTCAACTAAGAACAAGGGTATCACCCCTGTAGAAGTACAGGTCAACTAAGACTAATATATTGAAATATCTTCTCTTACATAATGGTCAGGGCCAATAATCTCTCCAGGGTTGTAGAACTCGGTGATCAGATCCTCTTCTGCTCCATCTCCAAACAGGAAATTGATTTCCTTGTTCAGTTCTGGAACACTTCTATCCACTTCTGAAATGTCACCATCTATCTCTGAACTTTCCTCATTGCTCCCTGCAAAATAATTTGAAATCCATTTCATAGATGTAATCTTGTATTGGTGACCTACAATCATCATTCAGTGTATGGCTGTATACACTTTAGTACAAAACTTTTCCATAAAGAGTTTTGTTTTGACAAATTATGTAAATTCTAGCAACACCCTCGCAAAAGATCTCCCCATCAATCAAACTGAACAATGTGACAGAAAGAACAGCAGTTTAACAATTAAAAGACTCCCCTCAACAAATGGATCCATAATAATAAGGATAATTTTGTCTTGAACAATCAAATACTTACACTGAAGATGATTTACATTTAATTTCAATGTTTCATGGATTACGGTCCAAATGAAGAGCCTATGTTTACATTTTGAGGTTTCAAGAATGCTATTTGCTAAATATTAAAGGATCAATGGAATCAGCTGAGCCAACCGCAAATGATGTTTCAAATGTTACATCGAGACTAAGCATTACTAAGTGACATCAGTACCACACAATGTTGACAATTTGTGACAGTTAGTTGTGAGAGTAATCCACATTAATTTATAACATATTTGGCACTTTTGAGTCAATAAAGATATATAGGTTTTTTCCCCCATTAAGACGACAAGCGATATAAATTATGTGTATTGTTCTTTCCTTTTTTCAAATCATATGTGTTTGAATAACATTTTCAATCCATTATAGCTCCTAAAATATACAATCCAACCTAAAATGTGCTTCCTGGTAATGCATTTTTTACAGTGATTGAAAATGGTCATCAACACTTTGTTCGTGGCTGTTTTTTAGTGTCACAGTTGACTAGCATTATCCATGTTACCTGGACGGGGGTCAGAGGGTCAAACATCTTAGGCTGGCTGAGCATTATTGTGAGTTTGTGTCTTATTGTATTCTTGATGTATACATATTTTTACAATTGTTATCATATACGTACTAGTCGGTCACCATTCCTACAAGTACATTCACTGCACAGAAAGAACAATGAACTATATTCTGTATAACCTTTCCCATTCCAACGTGAGATTACTACAAATTGGCTCCATTCCACTGGCATTGCACACCTCCAGCTCTAGGGTAATTGCTTTATTGTATATAAACTACCATGTTAATGCCATATAATTGGCTGAACATACTGGTCTTTTGATTGTAGAGAGTTCCAACTTCCGCCATGTGTGGTTAGATAAAAACAATGGCGACTTTTTAATTTGTTTTAGATTCTGGAAAGAATTTCTTGTTTTTCACTTGGATTTGAAGATTGACCCATTATTGAGAATGGGGGAGTTCAATTTCTGCAAAGGATTTGCATGAGGTAGATCTATTTAGCTGGTTAATGTAGATACAATAATTATGTTTATAGTTGAAGTGACAGACAAAGCCATTAAGGTAAACATCTGTAGTAGTATTAGTACGTTTTTCAGCAAATTTTTTTTCTAAACCAAAGGACCCCGTACCACTATCACCTTCATCTTCTTGTATCTCAGAAAATAACACACACACACAAATAAAAAATTTAAAAAATAGATTAGTGGTTCTCAAAATCAACAGCCATGTCATGGCCTGACGTGGTAAAAAATTATGCAGATAAAGGTTAAAGTCCAAAGTTTGCCGTCATTTTTGTTTTCTTTGAAATGTTATGTAAAGTGGCTGAAAAAGGAGAAAACAATTATATGTCAGGTGTTCGATTTCAAACACATGAAAAAAGGGGATGGCGTGGCCTAGTGGTTAAGTGACACGGCTCACAATCTGAAGGTGCTGGGTTCGCTCCCCATCACAGCACCGGACATTACCCCGGGGAAGCAAACCCTTAGAAAATGCAGGAGGAAGCAGACCTTTACATAAAATGCATGCTGAAGTCGAATGCACTGGGCCGACAGGCGCTAAATAAAAACCACAGTGCAACGCACACCACCTTGGGGATTAGAAAAATAAGGCGAACACCAAAAAAAACAAAAAAACATGAAAATCAGGCTTATTATACACATACGCAATATACATATAATACCAGCAGCTCACCAAGTTTGGTGATTCAACCTTATATGAAAAGATGAAATACAAATATGATTGACAGCTACCCTCCAGGTAAAGCTTCACAGCAAAAACTTGTCTGTTAATTAAAAATGGATGAAAACTTCTTATAAGCTCACTTGAAGAAACACAACAGCCAGTCTTCCTTGATAATGTATTCAGTCCATGTTATCAAGTTTCCTCAAAAGTAAAGTAACTGTTTAATCTAATCCTGTTGTTACACACACTTGTTCAATAAGATAAACAGTGTTCTGCTTAACTCATTCATTCCCACGAGCCAATGTTCTCATAAATGTTTTATTTTGGATCTTGACGGCAGTCCAGATTTTGTACTTTTCATTTCCAGAAATGTATTTTGGGGGACAGCCATGAATCTAGCCCATGCTTATTCAGCCAGACCAAATAGAATTACTACAGTACAAGCTCTGTAATAGATTGATTATATTATTGTTAACGGTAGTGTATTGATCGATAGCTCTATTTCAATTTTTATATCTAATCTCAGTTCTAAGTCGATGATGGAAGTGAAATTAAATCTATCAATGAGGGCGAGGTGCCTTATTTTTTCTCAAACAATCGTAGTAACAGTTCAGAAATTCAGTAAAGGTTCAAGGTTCTCCACAATCATGCTAGTGAGTATAATATAAATGTGTGTGTAAATATTTTTGGTTCAGCAGGAATATTCTTTCTTGGTGTGTGTAAATTGTGAACACTTATGCTGGTGTTGATTAGGGCTTTCATTTTTAAGCACTTTTTCAAGTTCACATGCTTTTAGTAAAATGTGAATACTGTGAAAACAACTGCACTAAATTATGTATAACTTTTAGAACTTCTTCTCATGCGGATTACCGTCAATAGAAAGTCGTTACGTTATGCATGTACCGCTCTAGAGTTGAATAATGTGTTGTTAAGAGGACATTTTTTGTTCATAATTTTAAAAAATAACAAATAATTATGCAACTATAATCCCTTGTACACAAATGATCATCTCCATTTGTACAATATATGTATTCCATTGTGTTCTGGATTCAACTGTGAACAGTTTGGTATATAATGTGTGCTACTTCAGTCAACCTTAATTGAAGATAAATAGATCACAACTAAGTGATGCTGAGTTTGAGTTTTACAGAAGAAAAAAAATATGTTCAGAGGTCCGAAATATTCGGGAATTAATAAATTAAGTGCGTTCCTTGATCAGTTTCTGATGTTATTTCTTTCTAATCTAACACTTTAAACCTAATTTAATTTTCTTTTCCTGCACCAAACAACGAGATGATAAACTTCCATGGTGCATCTCAATCTCGTCATATCATTTCTTACTCCTGGAAATCTTGTTTCTATTTTTGCAATAGATGAAGATAGAAGTTCTGCCCAAGAAATCGTAGACTAAATTTATGTCTTTCCATGATATTCTAGAATGTGCTACGTGTCGTGGCATTGTTTTTCGTGGAAATAATTTCCTGCACACTGTCATGTATTCTTTTTTTATCTTCTGCGTTCATTCTCAATGTTCCGCTACCAAGCCCTGAACAGGGCTTTGCAAGTAGCAGAATGTAGTCCGGAGAACGGAATGCGTTGTGTCGCTAGTTTACAGTTTGACTGCGATATTTGTACCTTTCGGTCCGACACATTTGTCTTCGGCAGGACAGGTTGAGTATTTATGGGGTCCGAGTGTGGCACTCTTACTGTGAATTTCAGAGTACACTTTGTTGTCAAAAAGGTTTCGAACTTTGAATGCTCTGTCTATAATTAAAGCTTTTGATCTGTAAGCTATTGTAGTGCTTGTGAATACTTTCGCTAAGTCTAGGTAGATTGGTGTGTAAGCTATTGTACTGGATGTGAATATCCTCATTAAGTCTATGTAGACTGGTGTATAAGCTGTTGTAGTGGTTTTTAATACCTTCGTTAAAACTATGTAGACTGGTGTAGTGAGATATTGTTTGCGAATGGTCCACATGGAAGTTCCACTGTGGTATGCCTGTGGTATAATGCCATATGTTTAGAGCACACATGATCAGACCTGGAAGTCAGCTGTGTGTATGGCATGCTAGGGTGTCTTCAGCAATTCTTAGTTGTTACTGCAATGATTCCTTATGAATAGAATTATTCCCAAATACAAACATATCTGTGTAGGAGTTCCATTTCTGATGTCTTCTTCTTCTCAAGGTTCCTCACATAATTCATGACTATACTCTCTGCATGTGTGGATCACTTGAGTTTCTAGTTTAGCAGGACAGAATAGACTAAGGGGGCTCAGTGGTCTCAAGGCAAGGTGTCCGCCTCGAGTGCCGTAGGTCATGGGTTCAAATCACGGTGGAGACAATGATTTTTTTCCTGTGAATTTTCTGGTAAAAATTCCCCTAATCTCTAGGTAGTGAGATCGAACTCCTGTGTTCAGTGTCGAGCATGTTAAAAATATCTTGACAGAAATCTAAAATAGTAGGCTTAACAGGTCGCTGTCCGGACAATAATTCTAGTTAAAAATCTACCCAAATTATTTGTATCTTCCCCCAGGCCTAGTAAACCGCAGGAAGTTGTAAAATACATATAGCCGAAGCATTCGGCTACCTGGCAATAGACATTAACATGCCTGTTTGGATTCCAAGTATTCTAAGAATAGACCAATTGCACCCTGCTATGCATGTCATTACACGCAACTTAGGAGAGTTATGCATGGGGTTGGCAGGGAACCTTATCTCAAAGTGTTACAGAAATCACCACCATAAGGCATTAGTACATAAATGTTTCGCACAAGAATCCTACATTGGTGACCTTGAGTTCAAAGTGCAGCAATGATTTTCCAGATCTATGTGCTGATGAGAGGTGCAGTCAAAGCGGGCCCAACTACCATTGAAGACCACCGTGTCGTGAAAGCCCAGAGCAGACGTGGAACCTCGAAAGCAGGAACACCAACACCTTCTACAGACCTTGTGTACCGTCATGCAACAGATGTTTTCGTGTCCTCAGTGGCCTGTTCAGCCACATGCGCACCCACACCCATCAGGAAAAACTGTGCAAGGGATGATGTTGGCAGTCCTCATCGACAGCGATGGACAGCTATTATTATTATTATTATGCTGATGAGAAATGCAGTCTAAAATAAAACAGAATGCTTACCAGATGTAGCATCAAAATGTATTAATATTGGAGGATTCACTTTCTTCTTTTCTTTCACTCTTGTTCTTTTCAAAACTGGCTTGGCAACTGTAATAGTAAGTGATAATGGCACAGCACAATTATTTACCATACTATACTATACTACACTACACTTTGCCCAGACTGACAAAGGTGACAGAGACAGATGAAGAGAAGAGTCTAAGTTTTTTCAGTCGGCTGCTGTTGAGGCCTCAAACCTCCAGGCGCTGACCTGGATCTACTGTCCTGCTCATGGCGGGGTTCAGGGCAATGAAAGAGCTGACATCTTGGCTTCACAGGCTCCCATCATGGGCACATTGGTGGTGGACAGAAGTGACATTTTGAAATCAATCAATGACCGCCTGCTGGATGAGGACACTGCAATAGATGAAGCAGCAATCCACAGACTGCAAAGTTCCGACATTAAACGAGGTTCGAGCGGAGTGGGGCGCATGAGAGGACAGCGCAGGAGAGTGTACAACCAGCGAGCTAAAGGGACCATCAGCATCCATACCTTACGACATTTGATGAGAAAGACTGAGCACCTATGGGTATGCCCAAAGTGCAGTGACGTCGATTCTTAGAAACAGAAACAGAAACACTACACTATATATATATATATATCATCATCATGTAGCATGCCCTTTATAGAACGCTGCTCCCATCACAGTTTGTTTGAAAGAAACTCTTTCTCTTGCCAAAACTCCAGCCTTTGTGACAGTCATACCCAGGCATTTCTCAATATCTTGGTGTCATCGTCTTCTTGATCTACCCCTGTCTATTTTGCCTGGTGCCATACCTTACATTACTGTTCTCTCAAGACCGTTGTGTCTCTT
Organism: Ariolimax columbianus; assembly: GCA_036924085.1. NCBI lineage: Eukaryota > Metazoa > Mollusca > Gastropoda > Stylommatophora > Arionidae > Ariolimax > Ariolimax columbianus. The sequence continues at coordinate 88,828,753 of JAVGWX010000003.1, forward strand.
GATGTGACCAAAGTATTTACATTTCATTGCCAAAATGGAATTTATAAACGAGTTCTCCTCTATGCTCAACTCTTGCCGAATGTCTACATTTGTCTTTTTCTCTGTCCAGGGTATTCTTCTGAGGATCTTTCTGTAACATTTTGACTCACAGGATTTGATTCTTTGTCTAGAAGCTTTGGTAATTGACCATGATTCACAGCCATACCTAGCCACAGGACAAACACAGGCTTTCAAGACTTTTACTTTTGTCATTTTGTTGGTGTTCTGCCATAATTTCTTCAGGCTGTTCACTATCTACATAGACATGGCTATTTTTCTTCTGATTTCTTTCGAGCAGTCTCCATTCTTGTCAATTCTGGAACCCAGATATTCAAAATGCGTGACCTAATCTATTTCCTCACCACCTACTGTAAATTTATGTTGACATTGTGTTTTATCGGTGGTCATTATTTTTGTTTTATTTATGTTTATAAACAGGTTTTGATTTAAACGCGTCAATTTACAGCTGAAATTAGCTGATGTTGCCCTTCTGCACTTCATGATAGTATCACTGTGTCATCTGTGTATCATAACTCTGGAATCTCGTACCCGCAATCGTAAATGTATCAAAACTGTCAATGTTCTCCTCTTTTCTAACATTTCTCATTTTATTTTAAATATATAATTCTTTTTTTTACCAAATTGCGACTTTGAAGCTCTGAACCCTGGGTGGTCTTGTAAAGAAATCAGAACAGTCTTGAAGCCGTCCATAAGCCCCAGTCAGAGAAGTGTCTTTAGAATCCACTGGTATGGCCTGGTTACCAACACTTAGGTCATCCGACAAATACACCATAGGACCCCCAACATTAGAATCTCCAAGAGCTAATCACTCAGGGAACTGATTTAATAATAATAATAAGAAGGAGATTTTCAGACTGTAAAAGTATTGCTACACTGGCAGCAGACAGACAATGACTCCTGAGCTAAAGAGTTTATAGAGAGAACAAAAGATGTCAGACAGTTGGCTGGATCAACACCATGCATGTAAGTAAGTGCATAAAGAAACGAGTATGTCAGGGAAATGCCATCCAACATGTCATACAAGTGAGCAAGAAGTGAAATGTGTCACCTTATTTTGTGTTTGTGAATAAACGTATTTTGTTAAAATTTAGATGGAACAGACTTTTGTTTAGGTAGAGCAGACTTTTGTAAGAAGTTAGGTGGAACAGACTTTTGTTTAGGTGGAACAGACTTTTGTAAGAAGTTAGGTGGAAAAGACTTTTGTTAGAAGTCTGATGAAACAGCCCATTTTGTAAGACATCAAGTGAAACAGTTCCTTTTATATGTAAAGTAGAACATCTCACTGTAAGAAGTCAAGTGTGTCTGCCTATTTTGGTGGTAGTTATGTAAGTGACCATGTGGATCTAAATAGTGTCATTGGGGTGGGGTTGAGGATGAACTCTCAACACCAACTAAATGGTCCCATGGCGTGTGTCTCATATAGCCTCTAACAACAAAGTCCATCTCCTGGCGTTCGCACAGCAGAACTGGTTTGACTAACAGGAGAAGGGGAGGAAGGCGAGCGACTTGCGCCTTAAAACCAGTAGTTTCGGGCAGAGGAGGCTCGAAAGCCTAGGAAGGCTGCTCATTTAGAAGAAGGAAAACTCTGATTTCAAACCACCTGAAGCCTTGCAGATAAGATACTGGCGTATCTTGTCGGATTTTGTCAGATATGGCTGTTCAACCAGTGTTACCTATTTTCTGGTAATTCTGAAAGAGCGTCTACCAAATCTGACAACTGATGATGTGCGGAGGAGAACATGCAAGAGGATACAATGCCTTATGCTAGAGCCGAGGAAAGGAACCTTCGTGGAGTGTTGTGGCAGGGCAGACCAGGCCCTTAGCCTTGGTTGGCGGCTGGTCTAGGAGACACGCCCCGACAGACGAACAGATATAGCATTGCTCTGCTGATCTGGCAGCTTCTGCAGCTTGCCTTGTTCCAAATGTATTGGTATCACTTTTCCCTTGGAGCAAACGAGGCAGACCGAGAGAGGGACCATACTGCATGAGCAACACATGGTCTCTATATTTCACCCTGGGCTTTGTGCTATGGAGAGGTGCAACTCCATCCCTGGCCTTAACAGGTCTTGGAATCAAAACGGGAGACAGCAGTTTACACTTCTCTGCTCGGATTGGTCTTAAGAGTCATGGACTGTTATCGTCATGGAATGTAGTTGCATCCCTTTTTTCCCAGCACAATTACTATCATCTGACAAGATGCAAACAGCCAACTATGATGATGTGGACAAACCTATTCTGTAAGACAACATAAAAATTATAATGGTATTATAAAGAAAAATCCATTACATATGCAAATGACCGAAATAGCTTTTCTAAGACTGGTTACCCTGATCTGAATGGTCTGATCTTTCTGGCTGCTGACTGGTTATGGCCAATGGTGCAGTTCGAGCGAGGTGACCTGGTCCTGACTGGGATGACAAATTTGGAGCATACAGACTAGCCAGCATTCGCCACATCTGCGCTATCTGCCGAAGAAATAGAGCAAAATAAATTACCTTTTTTTCTGCTGAGTTTTCCATTTTTCTTCTTCTTCGTTTGTCTTGAAAAGGATGTTTTGTTATGTTGTACCATAGTTAATAAGGAGGCCGCAACTTCAGCACCTTTCAACCTGACCCATTCAGTTTCAGCTCGATCCATTCAGTTTCAGCATGATCCATTCAGTTTCAGATCGACCCATTCAGTTCCAGCACAACACATTCAGTTTCAGCACAACACATCTAATTTCAGCACGACCCATCCAGTTTCAGTACAACCCATTCATTTTCAGCACAATCCATTCAGTTTCCTCATGACCCTTTCAGCTTCAGCACGACCCATCCAGTTTCAGCATGACCCATTCATTTTCAGCACGATCCATTCAATTTCAGCATGACCCATTCATTTTCAGCACGACCCACTCAATTTCAGCACAACACAATTTTGGTACTGGGTTTGCTTTCCTTCGTCAATCCCTATTCTCTCAGCTAGCCTGCACATATGCAGCCTGTTTCTAGGGCTGCTATTTGAAAGAAGTATAGGACTTGGTCACATGTAAATGAGACTAACGTCTGGTCAGGCAAAATACTGTATACAACGAGTTTAATTTATGTTTGCTTGCTCTAAAAGCTTTGCGCGTCCAATCTATTCTTAAATTAATTAATTACCGTTGCCTCCACTAATTCCTGTGGCAATGCATTCCAAGAATTCACCACTCCTCACTAAAACATTATTTCCTAATATCTAATCTGAACCTTTCTTTAGTTAATTTGTAGCTATACACTCTTGTAGGTGGAAATATTTGAAAAATTAGCTATAGTCTAATTTATCCTTACCTTTGATTATCTTATAAACCTGTATTAAGTCACTTCGAATTCTTCTCTTTTGTAGACACTGAAAGCTGGTTTTTTTTAGTCTTTCCTCATAACTGTAATTCTAGAATCCCACTATCAGCTTTGTCGCTCTTTTTTTGTATCCTTTCCAGCATGTTTATATCTCCTCTACGATAAGGACTCCACACCTGTACATAGTACTCAAATCTAGGTCTAACTAATGCTTTATACAGTTTGACAATCACTTCCTTGCTCCTATGTTTAATATTTATTTTTATTATTCCTAACATTGCATTTGCCTTTTTCCCTGCTACCTGGACTTGCTCACTCACTTTACCTATATGATCTACTTAAACCCCTAGGTCCCTTTCCTTTTCAATCATTCTAATATTGTTCTCGCCCATTCTGTAATTATGTTCCAAACATAGCACAACAGCAAGAAGGACCCGGGTCCACCTTCATCATCATGCTCAGGATGTGAGGAGAGATACTGCAACCCGTCACCAAACACCCTTTTCAGGGTGCACAAAAGAGCAAACATACTCATAATGGGGATTCAGCAAGAACAGCAACAAGACTCACCTGAGGCTTCTTGAAATACTCAGCTACACTGCCATTGTTGCCACACATTTCCACAAGAGATGATCCTTCCAATTGGTAGCTTTGTGCAATGTCTACGAACCACCTCATCTGCAAATAGATTATTCATTCATTTAACTTTTCGCCCCATTGCGAAATATAGACCGCCACTGAAGCTGGTCCTTTTTAACCTTTCTGTGCCCAAGGCTGTTATTATTGCCAACAAAAAACCCCAATTAGCGCACCGGAGACTGACATTTTTGCTCAACGTTGATTTTATCATATAAAACACAAACGGAGCGCCGCACAAAAATATGAAAACGCGGCTTATTTGAGAGCACTCAATCGTCACTTCCTTCACTACCAACTTTAGCAACGAAAGTATAGATCAACTTTGATAAAACAGAATTTTTAAAGGATCTATTCTTCTTTTTCAATCAGTTTGGACTGTGCCCATTATTGGGGATGGTGAAGTAAGTTGTTGTAGAAGATCTTTGTGAAGTATCTTGGCTTGGCTTTGTTTGTTCTCAATCTCCCGCTACCAAACCCTGAAATGGCTTAAGTAGCAGAATGTAGTTCAGAGAACGGAATGCATTGTGTCGTAGTTTACAGCTTGGCTGCGATATTTGCACCTTTCGGTCCAACACATCCGACTTCAGCAAGCCTTTTTTTAGTACCGGGTTAGCATTTCCTCTTCGATCCTTTCTCCTTAGCCAGTCTGTCCTGCTGCAGCCTGTTATCCAGGATCACCGCGTGGAGGTGTAGAAGGGTTTGGCAGCTCTGGTTCACTGGCCCTGACGCTAGCAGCCAGCTATGGGTTGCTGACCACTGGAGCTCATGCGCTGCTCAGCATCTTGATCCCGGTGAAGTATCTCAGTTTAGTTCGTTCATATAGATGTAATAAATATGTTTTTAGTGTAAACACACATACAACAAAAACAATAACACCAACAAGTTCTTTACTCATTTAGCTCTCCACACACAATAAAATCCAAATCAAATCTATAAGCCAACTAACAAAAATGTTACATGCTCTCAAAGTCAACAACGAAAGTAAAATATGATGTGCTGAAAAGTAATACAGCTGCAGTGGAAATTACATCAATTTTGTAGTGCAGCCTGGTGAAAGTTAAAGAAAGCCTGGAGGAGATGAGACTAAGTCTGGTCAGGCATGTCAGCTGTATCTGGATCTTAGTCCCCATTATAAAAGAACACTTATTAATTGAATATTAATTATGTACCAGTAAATTGTTTTTATATTAGCAATATCTCAATCTTAATTGTCAATATAAAAGAACATTAATTATTAATTAATGTGGAACTATGTTAATGTGGAACTATGTTAATGTGGAACTATGTTAATGTGGAACTATGATGGAGGGGCATGTTGTACCAGATGAGTTCATGCTCAAGCAGCTGTTATATGGTGAGCTCACAACAGGCAGACGCGCTCACTTTGGGGAGGAAGAAGAAACGCTATAGAGACTTCTGGAAAGTGTCTATGAAAAGCTTCAATATTAATGCCACCTCCTAGGAGATGATTGCACAAAGCTGTACCCCCTGGCCAGTTTAGTATCACTGCAGTTGCTCAGATCGCAGAGAGCAAAGACACCACAAAGTTTATGCCAAATCGTACTGCTCAAGAACAACAAAATGCACGATGATTCCACAACCGGTTCTCCACGTGTGTGCCCTGAATGTGGCCGGGGATGCCATTACCAGATTGGCCTTTACAGCCATCAGAGAACACCATTTCGCAGCAATAGTCTGATGATGTCGCCATTTTCATTTGCGGATGGACAGCTATTTTGATTATGTTCTATCAGTCCAGATATTCTAAATCTTGTTGCATCCTTATATCTACAAGGCAAAGTCAGTAAATAGGTCACACATGGCTATTTAAAAGAACTAAATGAGATACAAATTTGAAAAGCATTTATTATTGTACTTATGTTATCCCTTATTTCTCAACATAATCTCCACCAACATTGATACACTTATTTCATCACTTTATTCGTGCACCAAAACCTGCAGCATAGAAGTCTTTGGTCTGATGTCGCAGTCGCATTTGTACTTCACGCTCAGCCTTTTTGTCACTTAACCTTCAGCACGCCAGTCATATTTTGAAAAAATTTGACCTAATTAATTTTCTTAATTTCTCGCTATGGTAGTCGTCTTAGAAAATTTATAATTTTTATGTTTGTTTGTCAATAAATATGATTTTCTGGCGTGTAGACACACAATAGCATAACGAACATGTGGGTGTTATTGTCGTTGTTGTGTGTTTATTAGTTTTTGAGATTCAAAAAGATGAAGTTTAAAATTTATGAAAATCTCGGAAAAAATTTGGACTCGACCGCTAGGCCTAGTCGCTTCGATAGAAAACCATGGAAACCACAACAACGTATCGATACTGTGTTTACAATATCGACACAACTGTTAGTTTCAATTCAAACGTAGTTCTTTCATTTAAACAAACAAAATAAACAGATCTACTCGATAAAGATCTTTCCCAACAACCTACTTCCCCTTTCGCAAAAAGTCGGCTTGCTCCAAACGGCGTATACAAAATTAAAACTGTTCAGAAGCCATTTGTAATCGCACATACGATACTTTAACCGGCAAAATATCGTGTATATATGGACTATGTATTCAGCAGTAAAAAATGGCTGTCGGGAGTGACTCCGTTCAAAAAATAAAAAATTTTTTCCGTACACCGTTTTTGTAGGCCGAGTGTGTCAAGATGATCTGGACTGAGGTGTGCTGCAGGTTAACAAGGTGGGATCATGCTTTATACGGTTGCAGTTGCTACCCTATCTATCGTTACTCGTCTGTTAATTTGAATCATCTTCCTAACCAACTGTACAGATGCTTCTGTTACAATCTGAACAGGATGACCAGGTTGGGCTTCATGAACAATTTTTTAGTGTCCTTGACAGAATGTCTAAACCCAGTTATACACCGCTTTAGGCGAAAAATACTTCACACCGCAAACACAGAGCATTTTCTTCTGAATAATCTTTCAATAAATTCCTTTGCCAGTCAAAAAACACACAACAGTAAGATGTTCTTTAATCCTACACTGTGAGCGTGGACACCATTTTGTATCTGAGCTGTGCATGCAACACCTAGCAGTTGCTTCCTAAAATAAGCACAAAATTGAATACTGTTGCCACCTAATCACACCTATAGAAACCACCAACTACATTTATTAGCTATTCCATATCAGTTGAGAAGTAAAACTAACGTCGGGTCAGGCAAAATATACTGATTAGACATGTTAGTCAGGGTCAGGCAAAACATATTGGCCAGGACCCTCACCTCGGCTTCCTAGCACCTGTTTTCATGGCAGCCTGGCTAACGAGGTGAGGGATTGATGTGATCCTCGTAGTAGTGAATGACACACAGATGAAGCCAAGCATAGCACAATCACGTGGAGGACTCCGGTCCACCTTCATCAGCACGCTCGGGATGGGAGAAAAGCTACTCAAAAGAGTACAAAAGAGTAAACCTACTCATTGTGGACAATCGAAACAACAACAATATCCCATACCAGTTTGTGACTTACTTATTTACTGACTTACCAAGGTACATGAGCAAGTAAAGCAACATTTTAAAGAAAAGATATCCGCCAGAACATGAAACATATGTACCTCATCTTCATCCTCCACATCCAGGTTATCATTGCAGTTCTGGAAGATACACAGCGAGCTATTTGCCATAGTAAACTGGCGACTTCGAGGCACCTTTTTTACTTTTCCTCCATTTAAGTTCGATTGATCTGAAAAGAAAATGCAAATTTTAAGCTGGTGACTTAAACAATACTTGTTTCTGCATTTAACTATTAAAGGCCAAAAGAATGCTTCTATCGCTCTTCAAGGAGATCCCTCGACACCAGAAATCTCTAACATTATTAACTGCATATTGACCTAAATTTGTTTCATAGAAAAGGAAAGGGACGTAGCGGTTATAATAGATCATACAGGTAAAGTGAGTGAGCAAGTCCAGGTAGCAGTGAATAAGGCAAATGCAATGTTAGGTATGATAAAAAGAAATAGTAAACAAAGGAGCAAGGAAGTGATTGTCAAACTGTATAAAGCATTAGTTTGATTTAGATTGGAGTACTGTGTATAGGTGTGGAGTCCTTATCTCAGAGTAGATATATACATGCTGGAAAGGATATAAAGAAGAGCGACAAAGCTGATAGTGGGATTCTAGAATTAGTTATGAGGAAAGACTCAGCAAAATCGGCCAACAGTGTCTAGAAAAGAGAAGAATTCGAGGTAATATAATTCAGGTTTATAAGATAATCAAAGGTAAGGATAAATTAGACTATAACAAGTTTTTCAAAATGCAACCGCCTACAAGAGCAAGAGGGCATAGCTACAAATTAACTAAAGAAACGTCTAGATTAGATATTAGGAAATATTTTTTAAGTGAGAGAGTGGTGAATGCATGGAATGCATTACCATAGGAAGTAGTGGAGGCAGGGACAGAACTTTCAGAACACACATTCTCCCTTCTCCCTTAGTCACTTCCAAATCTATCATCCTCTGCACATATGCATTTTCGCAACCCTGTCTCTTCATCATTCTGTAGACTGTCCATGACTGCCATTATCAACTCAACCCTGTCTCTCATCATCACTGCATTGTTCACCACAGCATGTCCTGCCACGGCATCAGTTCTTTCATCGCCCCAGACGCCTGCATGTCCCGGGCAGTAGATCCATGTGACACCCTGTACACCAGAGTTGTTCAGAAGACAGGTCCACTCCCTTCTTAGTTACACCATTCTATCTTACAGAGCATGCGCTGTGAGTCTGATAGTATCACTGCGTGTGTCGCCAGTTGCGTCACCAACCAAGCCCGCTGTTACCGCCTCAATCTCCATCCTCATACTCGATGTGACAGTAGGCAGCTGATTATGGTTATTTTCTTTCTCCAAGCGAACCTGGGCTGCTTTCTTCTTCTTCTTCTTCATCGTACGCAGTCAGACAGCAACCATTATTTTTTCGAAAAAAGCAGCGGTCATCCTGAGGCTGTCGACACTGCCATAGAGCTTGTCTAGTGTTGCCACTTGTGATGGCCACATCTGCTCTCTCTGATCCTCGTATGTCGGGCAGTTTTGCAGCAAATGCTCAGCGGTCATTTTCCCGGTACCACACGGGCATTCGTCGGTGCCACCTATCTTCAATTTGTTGAATAGGTGGTACCTCAGTTTTCCAGTGGCGAATGACAGTGTTATTTTTCTGCCATTTGATAGGTTCAGAAATGCTCCTGCCCCTCCGTTCTGTGTTGTGTTTGTTACAGAACCGTCGGTGTATGCATGGGTCCAGTCCATGCTAGGGTAGTTTTTCGTTATGTAACTCAGGGTAGTATCTCTTCTTTCTTTTTCAGTCTGGCAGTTTTTGTTTCCAATACCTGGTATATTTTCTACCACCTCTGGAAATATATGCTGCCTCCAGGTAGGTTTTCGTACAGTAGGGATGGGCTTTGGAGTTGTTAGTGCGTTCATGGGATCTTCGTGCATCTTTGCTTTGGCTATTTCTGCAAAGTTTCTCCGCTTTAGTTTCCCATTTCTAAAATTGTTTAGTCTCTGGTGCATTGGATGGTCAGTCTTCTGAGTTTCTCTGATTGCTGCCTGGCTCTGCAGTCTCTTCTGTCGGTCATGGATTGCAGTTTTGTAATCTTTTCAAGTTCTACAATTGGCGTTGACTTCATGCCTCCTGTTATAACTCTCATGGCTTGGTTTTGGAGTTTGCTAATTTTATCGAAGTTCGCCTTTTGCTGCTGTTGTCCATGCTGCAATGCCATACTCGAGAACTGGTCTCACTCTTCCAGTGTACAGTTTCTTTAGTATACTTTCGTCTACTCCCCAGCTTGTGCCAGCAAGTTTCCTCATGATTGCCATTCTTTCTCTGGCTCTCATTCAGTTTCTCTCGATCTGACTTTTCCATGTCATGCGCCGATCAAATGCGACTCCCAGGTAGTTTGGGTTGTCGTTTGGCTGCAGGTATTTGCTGTTAAGACTTAATTTGGTATTTCGGGGTTTGTTTGATAGCGAGAATGTTGTACATGTCGTTTTTTCCTTCTTTATTTTGACCTGCTTTCAACTTCTCTTGTCCTTTGAGGTCCAGAAAGGGAGACTGACGTGTAACACTCTTCGGTGTTCTCCTTAATGTGTGTCCCAGTCACTTTTCCTCATCATGTCCAGACCCACTGGGGTTTGCCCTGTTCGCTCCAGAAACTCCAGAGATAATACCCCTGTCATATCAGTATTGTCCAAGTATCCCGCACAAGCACTTATTTAGCCCTATACCGACCACAAGCAAAAGGATATATCTGAGATATTAGGAAATATTTTTTTAGTCAGAGAGTGGTGAATGCTTGGAATGCACTGCCACAGGAGTTAGTGGAGGCAGGGACAGTTAATGCATTTAAGAATAAATTGGATGCGCATAGCTTTTAGAGCAAGGTGATGTAAATTAAACTGGTTGTATACAGACTCTGCAGAGTCTCCTAAACCAGTATAAAGACGTTAAGTTAAGTTAAAACTCAAATTACCACCCGATAAGACTTACGATAACTTCTAACAGATGCGTTACTTTTTGTAAATTTAGTTTGCAGAATCTCAGGTTTTAATGTCACCAACAAGGTGTTGACCGATTCAAGCACACACAGTTGACGTTTAACTGCAGAGTTATTTCCAATAGGTAGAAATTTGTAGACGTGAAGTTTAAAAGTCTACACATTCAGTATTAGGAAAGTTGGATTTCAAGAAACAAAAAATGATTTATTATTTGATCAGACCAATGATCATATATCTAGATTACTAATGGATATTCAACACATGCCCGGTTTATCCAGAAGAGAAGTCTGTGGTAATGGTATCGAGGAATTAACACTAAAAAACACGATGTGTAAAAAAGTTTTTTCCTTCAGAGTTAATGCCATTTAACGCTTCATAGGAATATATTTAATCTTTATTCTGAATACATTTAAACAAAGATACATTGATTACAATGTTTCAATCATAATTTAGATACATCTGTTTTAACATTTATTAATTTTTCACTTGAAAGATGATGATATAATCCCTTAAGCTGTGAGCTCTTGGCAGCACAATGTCTCCAGGACAAAAGCACACGTCCTCCTCAATTGTTGTAGCGATGTGTAGAGTGTGTTGTGTATGGTGGGGTGTGGTAGGAGCAGCACGTTTCGCAGATCGGCCAGCCCTGGGCACAAAGTCAGGAGGTGCTCGACTGACTCCTCATAGTCATGGCAGAATCTGCAGTTTGGTTTACAAAGTAGGTCTAATCTATTCAGATATTTGTTGAGCCTATTCTCAGCTTAAAGATTAAACTCTGGTCTCTTCATTTCAGTTTCTTTGGCTGGGTCCTGGGGATCTGGTTTTGCTTGGTGTTTGAAGTATATTCGGCATTTCTGGAAGGTGGTCCACTCATCTAACCACTCCTGTCTATAGTCATTTTTCAGGATTTGCTTTTGTCTGTAGTGTGGTGCTAGGTAGTGGCTGTGGTAGCATTGACCCGCTTCTGGCCAGTTCATCAGCCTTCTCATTTCCTAGAACTCCGACATGGCCAGGTATCAACTGGAGCACCACTTCCGCTCCATAAGAGGCGGACAATTGGTCAATTAATTTGTAGATGTTATTAGCATCTGGAGACGTTCTGTTTTCCAAGGTTGGAGCGTAGACTTTGAATCTGAGAAAACAACAATCTCCTCATGCTGTATAGTGCAAACTTTTGAAATCTGAGATTATTCAGCACAAAGCTTTTTCTATTGCTGTTATTTCTGCTTTGTAATTGGAACAGGTCTCTCCGCAAGGGCCATAGATGTAGGGGTGGTCTTCTTGGTGCAGGTTATCATATTTAATTACAGCGCCATATCCAGCGTTGGTGGCGTCACCAGAAGCAGATACATCTGTGTACACTTGGCTGTTTTGTGGATATGAGTCTTTAGTTTCCAAAGCGATAGTTTTCAGCAAAGATGGTAGGGTGTTCCTGTCGGCAGAGGCAGGAGAGTACGGTTCTTACTATAAGGGTAGTCACCTGCCAGCAAGGTGGTTCTTCTTCTTCTTCGTTCGTTCTCAATCTCCCACTACCAAACCCTGAAAGGGTAAGTAGCAGAATGTAGTCCAGAGAACGGAATGCGTTGTGTTGTAGTTTACAGCTTGGCTGCGATATTTGCACCTTTCGGTCCAACACTCCGACTTCAGCAAGCATTTTTTGAGTACCGGGTTAGCATTTCCTCTTCGATCCCTTCTCTTTAGCCATTCTGCCCTGCTGCAGCCTGTTATCCAGGATCACCGCGTGGAGGTGTAGAAGGGTCTTGGCAGCTGTGGTTCGCTGGCCCTGACGCTAGCAGTCAGCTATGGGTCGTTGACCACTGCAGCTCATGTGCTGCTCAGCATCTTGATCCTGCAAGGTGGTTCATCATAGATGACCGCCATAAGCCTTCTACCCTCTGGCAGGATGGCTCAGCGAAAGATGCCATTGGAAATGGGGGAAGTGGCATCACTATAAAACTAAAAAGCAAAGTATACTCAACTCCATTTGCCCCTGGGAGATGCTGCAGCAACTTCAGTGTCGAAGTCAGTGCCCTGAGACAAGCAGCTGAAACCCTTATAGACCACAAGGAGCAGGCAGAAAAGCAAGTTGCCATTTTCACAGACGCCCTCTCAGTGTTAATGGCGCTCAAGAACCAGCACAAAAATGAACTGGCAAACTCGCTTGAATGCCTGTCCCAGTGCTTCAAAAAAAAGCATAGTCCAGCCCACTGCAACATTCCAGGTAATGAGGAGGCAGACAGACTCTCCAGAGAGGGAGGAATGCAGCAGCAGAGTGATACAGAAATCACATACAATGAGGCAAAAGCATTCACCAGGGCAACGTACAGTGCAAAATGGAAAAAAGACCACCCTGGCCACATAGAAAATGATGCTTACCATCAACTCTCCAGGCGAGAACAGGTGATCATTCTCTCGCTACGCACAGGTCACAACAGACTCAGATGTTATCTGTACAAGTTCAAGATTGGCACTACAGACCTTTGTGTCTGTGGCACAGTCCCCGTGAAGGCAGAACATATTTTGCAGTCAGGTCCACTGTATACAGACAAAAGAAGTAGCATTTGGCAACAGTCAGTGTCCTTCTACGAGAAGCTGCATGGACGTGTACAGAGTCTTGAGTCGACTGCTGCCTTCGTTAGAGTCACTGAAGTTGAGGTCTGAAGACGAACGAGGAAGAAAAATACCCTCTGGCAGGTGGTGTTTATCGATATCGTCTTGCGCCTATTTTTAGGAAAGATGTATTTTTTATTCTACAGCTGACCCAGATGAATATGATATGTACCTGGCAGGACGTGACGATCTTGGTACACAGACACACTGAACTGCCTTCCTTCGGGAATACTCAAAAGATGCATTCATAACTCTCACCCCGCCCCCCTAAATCTTGAATAAAACTATTAGTATATGGAGCTGTGGAACTTGCCCTGAACTGAAAGACACAAATCTGCCAAAATTATCTAGAAAAGGAAAGGGTTAATGAAAGTCTACTTTTCTGGAGTCAGCCTTCGTCTTATGCCATGGTTCGGCACCCTACAGTAACACAGGCTGCACATTTTTATAACTCAGGCCAGCTAAAACAATCAGATCTTGTTGCTCGCTAAAAGACAAAATATGGCACAGAGAATTCTCTGATTGTTCTGGGAGATTAATGGTTCATATGCTTTCACTTACCTTTTTTATCAAAGTATGCAAAACCAATGTCTCCAATAGTGCTGAGATCTACCCCAGCAGGGTTGACATGGTCTGCTGGACGCTTAGCATCAGTGAAGACATGCTGTATCAAGTAGCCGTCCTTTCCACAGCTTAAAAATGCATGGCAGTCATCTCGCCACTCTATACCTAAATGATAAAATATAAACTTTTGATCACCAGGAAAACAAGAGATTTATGCTTTCACACATGTACAATCATCTTCTTCTTAATAATAATAATCAGCTTCCTTGAGTGATTAGCTCTTGAGGATTCTAGATTAATAGTGCTTGGGGTGTCTTATGGCTTTCCTTCCAACCTGGGACAGACGTCAGAAATCAAGATGTTGAGCAGTGCATGGGCTGCAGCGATCAGCAACCCATAGCTGACCGGCAGCATCAGGCTCAGCGAAATGGCACTCAGTGGTCTCGAGGTAAGGTGTCCGTCTCGGGTGCAAGAGGTCGCGGGTTCAAATCATGGTGGAGATCAAGATTTTTTTTTCGCGTAGATCTTCTGGTAACAAATTGCCCTGATCTCTGGGTCGTGAGATCGGACTCCAGTATTCAGTGACAAGCACGTGAGATTGGACTCCAGCATTCAGTGACAAGCACGTGAGATTGGACTCCAGCATTCAGTGACAAGCACGTGAGATTGGACTCCAGCATTCAGTGACAAGCACGTGAGATTGGACTCCAGCATTCAGTGACAAGCACGTGAGATTGGACTCCAGCATTCAGTGACAAGCACGTGAGATTGGACTCCAGCATTCAGTGACAAGCACGTGAGATTGGACTCCAGCATTCAGTGACAAGCACGTGAGATTGGACTCCAGCATTCAGTGACAAGCACGTGAGATTGGACTCCAGCATTCAGTGACAAGCACGTGAGATTGGACTCCAGCATTCAGTGACAAGCACGTGAGATTGGACTCCAGCATTCAGTGACAAGCACGTGAGATTGGACTCCAGCATTCAGTGACAAGCACGTGAGATTGGACTCCAGCATTCAATGACAAGCACGTGAGATTGGACTCCAGCATTCAGTGACAAGCACGTGAGATTGGACTCCAGCATTCAGTGACAAGCACGTGAGATTGGACTCCAGCATTCAGTGACAAGCACGTGAGATTGGACTCCAGCATTCAGTGACAAGCACGTGAGATTGGACTCCAGCATTCAGTGACAAGCACGTGAGATTGGACTCCAGCATTCAGTGACAAGCACGTGAGATTGGACTCCAGCATTCAGTGACAAGCACGTGAGATTGGACTCCAGCATTCAGTGACAAGCACGTGAGATTGGACTCCAGCCTTCAGTGACAAGCACGTGAGATTGGACTCCAGCATTCAGTGACAAGCACGTTAAAAATTCCTTGGCAAATGGAAAAGAGTAGACTTAACCGCCACTGCCTAGACAAAATTCAAGTTAAAAAATCTACCCAAGTTATTTGTACCTTTCCCCAGAGAGCAGCTATAGACGGCGCCTAACTGGCTGAGGGTCTACTTAGCTCTAGTGTTTAAGTCTATTAAGATGGACTCGCACATCGGTTAACCCACCCTCCAAGAAACTGGTTGCATACAGACTCTGTAGAGTCTTCTAAACCGGTATAAAGATGTAAAGTTAAGTTGAGAGCCAGAGCTGCCAAGACCCTTCTACACCTCCAGGTGGTGATCCTGGATAACAGGCTGCAACAGAGGAGACTGGTTAAGGAGAAGGGATCGAAGAGGGAAGGATAACGTGGTTCTCAAAAATACCTGCTGAAGTCGGATCAAAAGGTGCAAATATCGCAGGGCTTGGTAGATTGAGAACAAAGAATAAGTCAGAAATGTATCTGGCTCCATCCAGACCACAGAAAGGGATGTGATGCATTCAGTGGTGTGCAATATTGAGTGCAGAGTTAAAACAATTCTGAGGAACTACTGGTGGGCCTTACCATCTCCACCAACATACGAGGCCCTGAGAGGAGTCCCATTTCAGTCAGTTCCACCATGTTTCAGATTTGCATGTGAACAAGGGACACATTCTACAAAGTGCAGTGCCAAGTTTGGCACACTCAGCTCTGTGCAATGTTGAGTTGGGCACCCTCAATGTAGGGCTATGCTGAGTTGATTACCCTTGATGGAGTGCATGGCCAATCTGATACTGGAGCCCTTCCACCTCCCCCAACCCACAGGGCCTTGGAGAGTCAAGTGTCTGTCAGACTTCAGTATTGCAAATGGGCCTTGGACATGCTTCTCATAGTGCAATCAGATATTTGGATATTATTTCTGGAACTGTCTTCTAAACTTTGCGAGAACTAAGGAAAATGTTAAATGAACTGACTTCATTTCACTGTTGGTGTTCAGTTCCTTTCATTGTCGAAAGTGTCAACGATAGATTAGTAACTTTGTAGCTTACACTTGAACTTAGGAATACTAGACATAAAGAAATAGTGGATCTTTTGTTTCATTTTCTTATCCTCTGGTTAATGAGCTATTCACTCATATGCCCTTTATAATACTCTAAGCCTGTTCAAAAAATTCCAGAACTTATTTATCTATTCCCCAAGGGTGCGTGTGTTGCACTGTGGTTTTTATTTTGTGCCTGTCAGCCCAGTGTATCCGACTTCAGCATGCATTTTATGTAAGGGTCTGCTTCCTCCTGCATTTTCTAAGGGTTTGCTTCATGGGGTAACGGGCGCTGCTGTGATGGGGATCAAACCCAGCCCCTTCGGATTGTGAGCCGTCTCACTTAATCACTAGCCCACGCCGTCCCCTTGAGAACTTTGTATAACTTCAAGGCTTACCTGGAACCTAGTCAGTATCATCTCCTTCGACATTCGTCAGTCTTGCCTCCTCTATTAATACATCACTCCCAATAACATTTCCACATCTGGAATCTGCCCTGGTAAGCATCTATATGGATTATGAGTATATCCGTCTGAGAATTGCTCCTAATTTCTTCATTGGTTTGAAATTGGAGTATTTTTAAACTTGATTTCACTTTGGGAAATAGAAAAAAGTCTGCACTTTCCATGTTTACCAAAACTTTCTCGACAAGCAGCGATGTGTGTGGGCTGGCGCATTTTCATAGTGGAGAAACCTCAAGATGTCTCTTGACAATTCTTTACACCTTTTCTCTGTTATAATTCCACGGCATGAACCTATTGAGATTCTGCATTCTTATGCTATTTCCCAAACTGTTAGAAGACCATTGGTACACACCATCTCACAAACCTGGGCAATATGAGGGTCGTCATGTGATGTCCCGAACGCGAGTTATTTTTTACTGCTCAGTTCAGTTCATACCCTGACCTCTTGAGATCGTTGGAGCACCCCTACTGACACCTCCACAATCCTGCGCCATCCCTATGTCTACAATTGCCTTTTGTGCCTCCTCGAGTTGTAGGCTAGTCCATTCATGGATGTTGTCTTCACATCGTTTTCTCAGACGTCCTCGCCTTCACTTGCCCTGTAGTATGGCACAAAGGGCTTGTCACAAGTCTTTACTCTGACCATGAAGAAGGAGGAGGAGGAGAAAGTTGAAATTTGGCACAGTGCTTATTCCTTCTCAATGTAGCCATCACCTGAATTTATACATTTCTGCCATCTCTGCGTGGCCTTGAAAAGACCTTCAGAATAAAGTAATTCATTTTTCTAACTAAACAAGATGTCACAAGCCAGTGTGACATCTTCGTCACTGTCAAAATGATTTCCTTTCAGCTGCTTTTTAACTTTTAAGAAAAGAAAAAAGTCTGATGGAGCTAAATCTGGATAATATTGTGGGTGTGGAAGAATTTCAATATTCAAATCGTTGGCTGTTTGCAGCACAAGCCTTGCTTTATCGGAGGATGCGTTGCCTTGAGGCAAAGGCAGAATGAGTGCGCGCTATCCCTCATTTTCTGGTCACAGTCTTTCTTAGTTTGGTAAGGAGATCTACATAATATTGCCCATTAACCGTGTTGCCATGAGGCAGATAATCTTTCAATATGACACCTTTGACATTCCAAAAAACAGTTAGCATCACTTTTCTTGCAGATTTCTGTGCGCTTGGCTTGAAATGTGTTGGTGAGCCCGGGGTTTTCCACTACATGCTGGAAATTTTGGATTCTGGGTCATAATGGTGAACCCAAGTCTCATCTACTGACATCATGGTCGGCAACATGTTTTTCGACCGACACATTTTGAGCAACTGGCTACAGCTATCAACCCTCATTTATTTCTGTTCACATATCAGCAGACACGGGACCCAGCGGACACATTCTTTTTGCATGTTCAGTCTGTTGTGTAAAATTCTAAAAACTGTACTTTCATTCAGTTTTGCTGACCTAGATATCTCTGCAATTGTCATTTTCCTATCCTGGTCAATGATTTTCTTCACTCTTGCATCATTTTCATCGCTATACTCTGAGGATGGTCTTCCTGATCTTGGAAGATCAGCAACATGGGAATGGTCCCACTTAAACTGCCTATACCAATTTTTTTACAGAAACATATGAAGGACAGACTTCCTCAAACATTGGTTCCATCTCCCTGTGTATTTCTGTGGGTGTTTTTCACTGCAACATCAAGAATTTTATCACAGTTCTGGCCTCTGATTTTTCCATTGTTCTGACAAACCATTAGAGTAGCAGATCCAATCAATAAGGTGTGTTGCGCCATGCACCAAACCGGGTAAACCCATCGAGGAGGGAAATTCATACTTCTCAAGTCCAGTACAAATTGAATAAGCTACATATGTGCCAAATTTAAACTTTTTGCTCCTACTCCATGGTCAGGGTAAAGGCTTATGACAAGCCCCCTTTATTTGCAAGTCCATTGGACCTCGAGATGTGTCCATACCAAGCAAGTCAGCTTTCGCTTTTTGATCGTTGTGAGGAGGTCGTCGTACAGTCCACTTGCATTCTCGAATCTACGTTGTACTTCATCATTTGTGATATGGTCTTTGTAGGTGATATTTAGGAGTCTTCTAAAACATCTCATCTCCATGGCCTGGATTCTTCTCTGGAGGTCTGCTGTAATAGTCCATGTTTTGCAGGCGTAAAGGAATATAGAAAGAACCAGTGAGTGCATTCATTAGTCTGATTTTTATTGCGGGGAGAGTCGTTTATCTTTCCATATATGTTTCAATCGTGCAAGAGGTGCTGTTGTTTGTGCTATTCTGGCCAGGACCTCTGGTTTTGATCCCTCATCACTGATTGTTGAGCCCAGATATTTGAAACAGTTCACGGTTTAAATATCCTGTCCATTTGCTTTCATCACAGCGTTGATTCCTTCAGTGTTGGTGGTCATCAACTTTGACATTTCTGCGTTTATCTCCATGCCATAACCATGTGCTGTTACATCCAGTCTTCGGATAAATTCTCAAAGTTCTGTCTCAGTCCCCACCACCCCGTCAATGTCATACATAAAGCATAAGTTGGTAATGGTTCCATCCCCTATCCTTACGGTGTCAACATGATCTGGGAATATAATGAAGAGTGTCAGGGAAAGTATACATCCTTGTCTTACACCGACGGATGTGCGGAACCATTCACATATTTTTCCATCCACAAAGACTGCGCTTGTTGCCTTATCATACAGATTGCTGTTAACTCTCACAATGTTACTGTTGATGTTAAATATCTTCATTGTTGCCCATAGAGCATCATGCCAGACTCTATCAAATGCCTTTTTAAAGTCAACAAACACATGGTATAGGTGTTGTTCGTGTCCCAAATATTTCTCGTTTAGTATTTGTACTGCTACCATCCTTAAATCACTTAAAGAATTTGCAACAAAGTGTACTGCTCATGCAACTAATTCTCATAAACGTCTTTCAACATTTCATGAGTCTATGTAAATGTTTTAAAGAGCTTAAAGCAAAACTTGAAATTGATTCGCTGCTCTTGAAATCAAGACACCTCAAAAAACGAAAAACACAATCTGTACAAAATACATATATACATCACCTTTAAAAACTGCACATCACTGGACACAAAACACATTTATGTTGAAACATCCACATGGCCTTCATTTAGGCCCATCACTAGACACAGAGTGGTCTGACGGGGTCTTTGTGTATGACAAAAACAAGAATAGCACCACTGCCCCACAGAAAACATGTCGTAAGAGGTGACTAACTGTGTGACATAGCATAACACCAGCCATGGTTAGGTGGTTTGTTACGGGCATCATAGATAGTGCTTAACAGGTTGAGGGTCTACTTTGCTTTGGTGTTTGAGTCTTTTAAGATGGACTCGCACATCGATTAACTACCTTCTGCAGCACTTGTACCAACGCAGCGGAGTAATAAGCTGCTCGAGCCTAGCCGGGTAGCAGATAATCCTCCTTCTGGCTACATCATGCTCATGCCAGAACTTGGACCTGCACATGGGCTTCTACCTCTGTAGAAGTACAGGTCAACCAAGACTAAGGTTAAGACTAAACACAAAATATGTACCTATAGCAACATCAACATAGGCTTCAAATATGGCACATCATTATACACAAATACGTACATGTAGTAACATCCACGTGGCCTTCAAAAACAGCAAAAGGTATAAAGGGCCGATCAACATCCCAGACGTTGACGCAATGATCAACCATTAACGAACAGCTGGAGATGTGATGCTTTCGGTGAGGGCGCCACTTGATGCGGGCTACCGGTGCAATATTTGTGATGCTGTACAAGCATGGAGGTAAGCTGGCTCTGTCATTCCCGCGCATCATGTCCCAAACCTGCCAATGAGAAAAAGAGGAATAACCAGAGCAGATACAGATAGTTCCTTCTCCTCCTTCTTTGGTGTTCGCCCTGAAAAGGATGTTTGTGACGTGTCACAGTTTACAGCGAGGATGCAATATCTGCGTCTTTCGGCCCGACAAATCTGATTTCAGCAGGGCATTTTTAATACTGGGTTTTCCTTCCTTCTTTGATCGTTAATCTCTTAGACAGGCTGCAATCTGTTTCCAGATCCGTAATCTCTTAGACAGGCTGCAATCTGTTTCCAGATCCGTAATCTCTTAGACAGGCTGCAATCTGTTTCTAGATCCTTAATCTCTTAGACAGGCTGAAATTTGTTTCCAGATCCGTAATCTCTTAGACAGGCTGCAATCTGTTTCCAGGGCCGTCACTTGGAGGCAGAATAGGGTATTGGTCAGTTATGGGTCACTGACCCTGAAGCAAGCAGCCAGCTATGAGTTGTTAACCGATGTTCATTATTCATAATTCAAAAGAAGAATGAATGACTAAAATCCTCAAAGAAAAACAAACAATGTAAATCTTCAAAAAAGAGTGAATGATGGAAATTCTCAAAGATCAGCGAATTATTAAAATCCTCAACGAAAAAAAGGTTAAAGCTCCTAAAAGAAAAGCAAATGATAAAAATCCTCAAAGAAAAACAAATGATTGAAATCCTCAAAGAAAAACAAATGATTGAAATCCTCACAGAAAAACAAATGATTGAAATCATCAAAGAAGAGGAAATCATTAATATCCTCAATGAAGAGTAAATAATTAAAATTCTGAATAAGGATCCCAATTTCACGACTGCGTGGCATATTGGGTATATGGTATTAGGCCCATATTTTCTAAACCAATTGCACACCAGGGGATGAAGTGGTCAGTCACCTTTGCTTTCTTTCCAGATTATTCACATATCCAATTTTTAAGACTGGACGAACCCTGGGAGAAGTTTCCCAGTTTCCCACTGAGCTATCCCTGATGAAGAGCCAATGACTAAATCCTGGATGAGAAGCACATGACTAAATCATGCACGAAGAGCAAATGACTAAAGCCTGAATGACGAGCAAATGAATAAATACTGTATGAAGAGCAAATGACTAAATCCTGGATGAGGAACAAATGACTAAATCATGGATGAAGAGCAAATGACTAAATCCTGGATGAGGAACAAATGACTAAATCCTGTATGTTGAGCAACTGACTAAATCCTGGATGAAGAGCAAATGACTAAATCTTGGATGAAGAGCAAATGAATAAATCCTGAATGAAGAGCAAATGACTAAATCCTGAATGAAGAGCAAATGACTAAATCCTGAATGAAGAGCAAATGACTAAATCCTGAATGAAGAGCAAATGACTAAATCCTGTATGAAGAGCAAATGACTAAATTATGAATGAAGAGCAAATGACTAAATCATGTATGAAGAGCAAATGACTAAATCCTAGATGAAGCGCAAATGACTAAATCCTGTATGAAGAGCAAATGACTAAATCCTAGACGAAGAGCAAATGACTAAATCCTGGATGAAGAGCAGCTGACTAAATCCTGGATGAAGAGCAAAATCTTCCATCATAAAATAAATTACAGAAAAATCTCAATCAATTCACTATAATTATTTATGCTTTAACCTTCTGCACGCCTCAGTCTAGTCTGGTTGGACAAAATTCGGAATTCCGGAAAGAAAAAAATTGTATTTCACGCGTAGACCCTACCCATAGCCATTTTAAAAAATGCTGAATACGTCACTATCTACACGCGATATTTTGCCGGTAAAAGTATTGTATGTTAGATTACAAATGGATTTTGAACGATTTTTCTTCTAACACCCGACTTTTTGCAAAATGTAAAGTAGGTTGTTGGAAAAGATCTTTATCGAGTAGATCTGTTTATTTTATTTGTTTAGATGAAAGAACTACGTTTGAATTGGAAACTAACAGTTGTATCAATATTGTAAACACAGTATTGATACGTTGTTGTGATTTCCATGGATTTCTATCAGAGCGACTAGGCCTAGCTGTCGAGTCGAAATTTTTTCAGAGATTTCCATAAATTTTCAACTTTATCTTTTTGTATCTCAGAAACTAACAAACACACAACAAAAACAATAGCACCCACAAGTTCTTTATTCAATTGTGTCTCTACACACAAGAAAATCATATTTTTTTGACAAACAAACAGAACAGTTACAAATTTTGAAAGTCGACTACTATAGCAAGATATTTAAAAATATAAATTTGCGAAAATTTCATAAAAAAGTTATGTGGAGTGCAAAAGGATATTTATTGTTATTAATCATAATATATAATATCATAATATACCAACTAAATTAAATTATTTGAAATGTAATCTTTCATTCTTGTGCTCTGGTCTGAGTTGATGTCTGACTCAAATAGCAGAGAGTTGCTATAGACATACTGTTAATTATTTTGTCTTTTTGACAATTTGTCTATAATTTTCATAATTACTACCAACAAAATAAAAACATGTCACTCAAATAGTAATGACCTTGATCATCTTATCTCTGCCTGCTGTGGCCAGCCACCATGTCTTGTCCATTGGGTGCCAGTCTAATGAAAACACTGGCCCATTATGTGCCATAAACTGCCGCTCACATCTGTCTGGCCGACGCATGTCCCATATCTATTAAGTGAAACAAAAGGGAAATACAGAATAATTATAAAAGTGTACAACACCATTTTAAGATAACAAGGCAAAGGCCGCCGCTCATTGCAGACGATGATGGCATAATTTATTTGCTAGCGCTATTTTTAGTAAGGATTAACTGCGCTACTTTTGATCCTCACTCTCTCGTCTCGAGCCGTCCGACCCCAGTGACAAGTCAAGGACAAGACAACTAGGGGGCAACGACTACGAGATGCAGGGAACTCGGCATCAAGCACCTGTGAAAAAGACAGCGTAGTCTGGAGTCGAATCCACACCACCTGATCCCGAGGCCAACGGCGTAACCACTTCGTCACGGAATCCTTGAGATAACACTACAAGAGCAAATGTTGCAATATAGAGCATTAACAAATAATCGTTTGAGAATACTGAGCAGTGCATGTTTTACCTTGTAACTTTGTATGATGCTACTCCAATGTTTTATCTTGTAACTTTGTATGGTCCTGCTCCTGTGTTTTACCTTGTAACTTTTCTTTGGTCTTGCTCCCATGTTTTACCATGTAACTTTGTATCGTCTTGCTACTATGTTTTACCTTGTAGCTTTGTATAGTCTTACTCCCATGTTTTACCTTGTAACTTTGTCTGGTCTCGCTACTGTGTTTTACCTTATAACTTCATACGGTCTTGCTCCCATGTTTTACCTTGTAACTTTGTATGGGCTTGCTCCCATGTTTTACCTTGTAACTTCATATGGTCTTGCTCCCATGTTTTACCTTGTAACTTTGTATGGGCTTGCTCCCATGTTTTACCTTGTAACTTTGTATGGGCTTGCTGCTGTGTTTTACCTTGTAACTTCGTATGGTCTTGCTTGCTCCCATGTTTTACCACGTAACTTTCTATCGTCTTGCTACTATGTTTAACCTTGTAGCTTTGTATGGTCTTGCTCCCATGTTTTACCATGTAACTTTGTATGGTCTAGCACCCATCAATGCTTTGGACAATCGTGGTACTCCAGGGCGAAGGACAGACACAGATTCAAGCAGTTTTTGGCTACATGACATCAGGCAACCTTACCTAATTAAATACCCGGATTCAGGTAACTGAGAATTCTTGATTGCTTATGCTATAATTAACTCGTCGAGCACAAGCCACTGTTTATGGATAAAAAAATCAAGTCTTCATTTTGAAATAGAAGTGAAATGTTTCACCTGAACTCCTCCACTGTCGTATGCAGCAGCAAATGTGAAATAGCCCATATTTGGCGGGCAGAACTGAGCATCTCTCACACTGTCTGTCCCCACTGCTCCAAACTTGGTACAGACAACTGGTTTACGAACATCCTGAAGCATTACACAATAATTGAAACACATTCAAATTATGTTATGAGGAAACTCCGAAAAATCGGCCTACAGTGTATAGAAAAGGGAAGAATTCGAGGTGACAATACAGATTTATAAGAAATCAACGGAACGGATAAATTAGACTATAACAAGTTTTTTTTCAAAATTCAACCACCTACAAGAACAAGAGGGCATAACTACAAATTAGCTAAAGAAAGGTCCAGATTGGATATTAGGAAATTTTTTTTTAGTCAGAGAGTGGTGAATGCTTGGAATACATTGCCACATGAAGTAGTGGAGGCAGGGACAGTTAATGTATTTAAGAATAGATTGGATGCGAATAGCTTTTAGATGAAGGAAATGTAAATGAAACTAGTAGTATACAGACTTTTCTAAACCAGTATAAAGACGTTAAGTTATAATTCTGGTTCAAATGATTTTAAAAAGTTTATTGAAATATATGTGTTTAATCACAACAAATGGATTATCATAATTATCAATGCCTGTCTTCCTTTCGGGTATAGGCCATTGACAACCCTCCTCCATCAAGTTCAGTCTTAAACTGTTCTTTCTGCCTCTCTCCAGTGGAGGTCCAGTGACGGAAGTTTATTTTCCCAGTCTCTTCTCCAGATGTTTCCTGTTTTACCTTTCTTCATCTTCTCCTGTGAATTCCATGTCAAGGCCTGACCATGTTTAATGATTTCCATAGTGTTTGTCCTATCCAATCACATTCCCTATGTTTGATCTGCTAATAGGCCATGTCCCAATTAAAAAAATCAGACACCATCACCAGAACTGCCTTGGTATGGACCCCAGATGGAAGACAAAAGAGAAGCCACTCTAAGACAACTTTTCAAAGAATCTTAAAGACCAAAAAGAAAATCATGAATCAAAGTTGGGGCACTATATGAAGGTTGGCTGCAGCAGACTGGGTGAAATGAAAGCAGTTTACTGCTGCCTTTAGAGATCTTCTTCTTCTTCATTTGCTCTCAATCTCCCGCTACCAAGCCCTGAAAAGGGCTTTGCAAGTAGCAGGATGTAGTATGGAGAACAGAATGTGTTGTGTCATAGTTTACAGCTTGACTGATATTTGCACCTTTTGGTCAGAAACATCAGACTTCAGCTTTAAAGATCGGATCATGAATGACGATCACTGACCGCTTTGTCAGTGGAACTAAGAAAAAGAAGATGAATCTATAAGAATTAGTGTTTTCACAGATTCAATGTCATTTCTTCAAGCATTAGAAGTTGCTGGTCATTGTAGACCTGGCCTTATCCAAATATCTCTAGACATTGACAACATTATGACTTCCTGTGTTGTAAAAATAGTTCTGCAGTGGATCCTTGGACACTCAAACACACCTGGCAATGACAAGGCAGACAGACTAGCAAAGGAGAGATCAAGACAAGAACAGCCACACACAGCAACAACTTTACAAACAGGTAAACAGCTCATAAGATCAGCAAACAAAGTAACTTGGCTGAACAGATGGACCATGGGAAACATGGGGAGGGAGGTCTAAAGACATAAGGCAAGCCTCAGTCCAAGTGACAGTGTAAATCAGCTCAAATGGAAAAAGCAGAGCACTATTTTCCAACTGAGAACCCAAACACATCCCACTTAACAAGTACCTGAACATAATTAAACCACAACACACCCATATGAAATCGTTGATCATCATCTTTTTTAGTTCTCAACGCTCAACGATTTTAGTTTAGGAAAATGCTTCTTCCTCTGCTGCCAGATACACGGAACACTTTGTATGGCATTAGACAACAGCTGATAAACACGTGCAGATACCATTACATGGCATTGGGCCAAAGGGTGAAAGCCCGGATGCTGCTAGATCCGTAACAACAACAGCAATATAAGAATGAATGTGATGGATTTTACTTGCATGTGGACTTTCTTTTAATGATATTAACACATAGACAACAGAAACATTTTGCAGTCCAGCCCATCGTATACTGATAAAAAAAGGAAGATTTGGGAACAGCCAGTGTCCTTCCTTGAGAAGACCTTGAGTCGACTGCTGCCTTCGTTAGAGTCAAAGTCTGAAGACGAGCGAGGATGAAATACAATGGTGACATATGATGTATTCTGTTGTGTGATGTCAGATTTCAAGTTCAGTAGGCTTATTCCCCAAGAGTGGGTTGGGCTCCATCCAGTTTGACAACTGTCCAGAACCAGGAAAAACCTAACGTTCGAAAACCCCTGAGCGGCACCTTCCCCAAAACCAATAAGCTGCACAAGGGAAACCACCAACAAATCTACTATAAAGGTCAGTCCCATAGTAATAATTGCCATCGGGGATAAAGATAACTCTTTGTGTACTAAGCCGCAGCCTATGTGAGGTGGAGGTGGCCAGTTGCCTTCCTTGCTGTTTTTACCATCCCAACTCATAAGTCAGGTAGCCATTTACAGCTGGGTGAACTGGAGGAGCAGTCAAACAAGGCATTAACAATGACCCAGATTTTTTTCGGACTGTCCGTGAGCTCAAACCCCTGACACGCTGTAATCCCAGTCTAGTAAGCCAGCTCACTCTCAACTCAGCTGCACGCTCTACACTAACCTACTATACATAAGCTAACTGTTTAGCGTATTTTACTAATAACCAATAACAAGACACACATACATGAATCATGACAACGCCATCTTGAGATGCACTCAACAGCTGATGGTGCTCTGCGCTATGGAATGCGACTCTGTTGACAGATCTCTTGTGCTCCGTATAAACAGTGACTGTTAAACAAACAAATATATAATTCAACAACATAATTATTATGTTTTAACCTTAGTCACCGTTCATCAACTCTTTCATTCCGGAGCAACACTGTGAGAGTTGTTTTGAGAATACCGCTGTGCCGGAACAACTCTATGTTTTAGATGTGGTCGCCAATAATTAATTATAAATCAAACGATAAATTCTTAGTACGAAATTTAAGCGGTAAGTTAGACTTCCGACATCCGGCAAACATTTTAGTACGAGATTCGGTTGTTAATAGTTGTAATTTTTGTGTTTATATACATTCTGTATGGCAATTACAGGCGTTCCGATTTTCAAAATATTTTTTTGTTTTCACTATAATGCTATGGCTAGTCATTTGTCTACAAGTTGTAACTCTCTAGATCGTATAGTTTACTACAAAATATCATGGAGTGTGAATTGTTGTTGTTTGAAACGGATAGTTTGTTATCAAATTATGAAAGCAATGCAGAATTGTTCAATAAATCAAACACTGCTGATGAGGGGGCATTACCCCAATCTGGCCCATCAAACTTGTTTCAAGATATGCACACCAAAGTGTAGGTAAAGTAATAAAGAGAACATGTAAATGAAATGTCAATAAGCTATGGAAAGTGGTTTTATTATTATGTGATCTTACTCAAAGCCACATTGTGATCTTACAATCAAGCTAAAAGCCACATTGCATATATCTTAAACTCAAACTAAAAGCCACATTGTGTGTTTCTTACACTCAGCTAAAAGCCACATTACATGTATCTTACATTCAAACTAAAAGCCGCATTGTGTGATCTTACACTCAAACTAAAAGCCACATTGCATGTATCTTACACGCAAACTAAAAGCCACATTACATGATCTTACACTCAAACTAAAAGCCACATTGTGTATATCTTACAAACAAACTAAAAGCCACATTGTGTGTATCTTACACTCAAACTAAAAGCAACATTGCATGTATCTTACACTCAAACTAAAAGCCACATTGCATGTATCTTACACTCAAAATAAAAGCCACAAGCAAACATTACAAGCTCTTACCTTGCTTGGACTTGGCACTTTTGCTTAGGTTCCATATTACCACACATCCATTAGTGGCTGCAGATGCCAACATATTTTCTGCGCACAAAGATTGTTTGAGTAAATAAGTATGTCACAACTTCTTCTTCTTCGTCGTTCTAAAATTTATGTTACTAAGCGCTGAAAAGGGCTTTGCAAGTAGCAGGATGTAGTCTGGAGAAAGAAATGCGCTGTGTCACAGTTTATAGCTTGACTGTGATTTTTGCACCTTTTTGTTTTGTTTTTGTTTTGTTTTTTTGCGTTTCTCTAACCCCCAAAGGGGGTGTGCGTTGCACTGTGGTTTTTATTTTGCGCCTGTTGCCCAGTGCATCCGACTTCAGCATGCATTTTATGTAAGGGTCTGCTTCCTCCTGCATTTTCTAAGGGTTTGCTTCCCCGGGGTAACGGCCAGTGCTGTGATGGGGATCGAACCCAGCACCTTCGGTTTGTAAGCCATGTCACTTAACCACTAGGCCACGCCGTCCCCCATCTTTTGGTTTGATACATCTGAGTTCAGCATCACCTTTTCGGGTACCAGGTTAGCCATCCCTCTTCAATCCTTTCTCGTTAGCCAGACTGCCCTGTTGCAGCCTGTTATCCAGGATCACCACGTAGACGTGGAGAAGGGTCTTGGTAGCTCTGGGTCACTGGCCCTGACGTACCAGTCAGCTTTGGCTCGCTGACCGCTACAGCTCATGCATTGCTCAGCATCTTGATCCCGGTATGTCATAACTGAATCAAAATGATATTCTTCTAAGATTTCTCTTCATTGTGTATTACTATGACAGTCATGTACTTTGCGACCTAAATGGTGTTTTATTGTGTGGTAAGGTTATATAAGATATACAGTATTGTAAACCATAAAAAGAGGTTGAAGATGCAGCAATGAATAAGCTGACAGTAGTTGGTTGGTTTGTTATTGATCCAGCAGCCTATGGGATCCTGCTCTTTGGCTCAATGCCATGTAGTGGTATCTGCAGGTGTTTGTAAGCTGTTGTTTAGTTCTGTACAAAGTGTGCTATTTATCTGGCCTCGGAGGAGGAAGCTCTTTCCTAACACTGGCAAGCGCTGGACATTCATAAAGAAGATGTTCAAGTTTCACGGGGATGTGTGCAGAACCGGCACTCCAGAGTATGTTCTGGTTGGATTCTGTTCAACAGTTTCACGGGGATGTGTGCAGAACCGGCACTCCAGAGTATGTTCTGTTCAAGTGACTGTTTAGTTGTATGTGTTGAGTGCAAAGTCGGAAAATGGTGCTTTGGTCTCTTTTTTTCAGGAGGTAAACGATGTCTTTGCAATTTGGGATGGCCATGTGTTTGTATATTTCTCTTCCACTATTTCCCATCTATTCAGCCACGCCTCTTTGTTCGCAGTCTTCAGTAGCTGTTTGACTGTCTGTTGGTTGTTGGTTTGCATTGTTGTTTTTGAGAGCAGACAGCGATTCATAGCTGGCTGCTTGCATCAGGGCCAGTGAACTAGAGCTGATCAAGTCCCCTTTCTGCCTCCAAGTGGCAGCCCTGGAAACAGGCTGCCTAGTGTAGTCTGGCTAAGAGATAGGGACCGCAGAGTGAATTTAAACCCATTACTAAAAAAAGTTTGCTGAAATCAGTTAGATGTGTCAGACCGAAAGGTGCAGATATCGCAGCCTCGCTCTAAACTTAAACACAAAATCTTTTTCAAAACGAACGTTGAAGAAGAATACGAATGTACCATAAAAGAGGTAATCTACATTTTTTAAAAACAGAAACATGGTCTAGCTAAACAGAAAACAAAATTTATTCAGTTTACAGTATAAAATAGATATATTAACACTATTTTAAATCTTGCAAAAGAGAAAGTATGAACTGTATAAAAAATAAAAAGACAACTGTAGACATTTGGCATAGAGAACTGGTTTATCAATTCCACTTTGGCCAGAAAATTGAAATACTTTGGTCACATAACGAGACACAACGGTGAGAAAAGGACATCTGCATTTGCCTTGTGTTTTTCCATAGTTGAAGACCCTGCGCTAGTCTGGAAAAACTCTGTGTGAAACTAGTTGATACAGCAATAAATGAGGCGGGTTGGATAGTATCAGGGTGCCTAAAACAAATCCCTATTGATAAAATATACCCCATAATTGGCATAGCACCACCCAAGGTTCGAAGAAGCGTCGCAACAGAAATCGAACGAGAAAAAAAGTAGCACGACCCAAGGCACCTAATGTTTGGACATCAGGTACAGAGCACAAGACTCAAATCCAGACATAGCTTCCTAAAATCAGCACAGCCTATACAGACAAATCCTGAAAGTCACTGTATTGAGAGATGGCATGAATTGATGCAGGCCCCAGACATAGAACTTTGGGAGGAACCTGCCCCACAGACATCATCTACCTCACACAACATGGAAGTTACTGAACAGACTCCGAACTGGTGTATCCCGGTGCAAGAGGAATATGAAACGATTGGGATACATAGATGATGATACATGTGACTGCGGCGAAACACAGGACCCAGACCACCTGATGACCTGCCCCAACCTCCAGGAAACCTGCAATAGGTGCGATGTGCTGGAGGCAAATGACAAGGCAATCCATGTCGTTGAATACTGGATGCATACTTTATAATGTCATGCTTGGACACTGAAAGTAAGTAAGTATGCTGCTTGCTTGGACACTGAAAGTAAGTAAGTAAGCTGCTTGCTTGGAGCAATGAAGAAGACATGAACAATATCATTATTGGTTGATACTGAATTGGATAAGCCATGTCCTGAGAAAAGAACTATACACAATCACCAGAACTGCCTTGGCATGAGCCCCAGAGGGAAGGTAAATGAGAGGCTGAGCTGAAACAAAGAAAAACCGTAGAGATGAGAATCGTGATTCAGAGTTGGGGCACTGTGTGAAGGATGGACACAGACCGAGTAAAGTGGAGTGAGTTTGTCGCTATTCTTAAAGACGCTAACAGGAGTGACAACTCACTATTCGCCTTGTCAGTCACTAACCAAAGAACTTATAAAAAGATATAGTGTTTTATTCTTTCAGGAAACAAATCACTTTATATTTGCTCCAGCAGTACAAGCTGTTATTGTATTATTATACAAATTGGTACTTCTTCTTCTGGTGCACGCCTGCCTTTTGTTTGCTGGGGTGGGGGGGGGGGGGGGGTGTGGGGGGTGTGTTTTAAGGATCTTTGGTCATGCTGTATTTGCATGCCAGTCACAATGATGACGTCCGTGGTTCTCACCAGGTCAGAGCGGCTGCCCCAGACTCGCACCCTCTGGCATCTCATTTTGCTGTAGAGTGGGCATTACTGTAGAATGTGTTCAGGATTTTGGCCCCCTGTTCCACATAGACATTCATCAGTGTTTGAGATCTATAGTCGGTATAGATGTTCTAGTAGTCTGCAGTGACCAGCTCTCAGGTAAAATAAGGTTATTTGTTGGTTTCTTTTGAGTTGGTGAATTGGGCCTGGTGTACTGCTTATGTTTCTATCTTATTTCCATTGGTGTACATACTGATTTCTGTTGATGTTCTTGATCTCTCTGTATGGTTCTCTATGATTAAATTGTGCCTTTTTACTGCCATCTTCTGCTACAGCATATCAGCTCTCTTCCTGTGGAAGAGTAGCCATTGGAGCGCTATTGTTAAGGATCTCTAGAGTTTTCCTAGTTCCACTGTACGCCTGTATTCCCATTACTTAGGTAGTTGAAGGGTTTTAAGACTGAGGACTACAGGCCATTTTGCTACCACGCCGTTTGTTTATGTCACCCCAAACAGAAAAACAACACATGCCCTTCTGGAGATTCGATCCACTGCCCTCCTTGTCGGCAGGCAGGCATAGAAACCATTTTTCCATGCACTCCCCTCCAAATTGTCACTAGTGACATGAAACTACACATTATGGAGGAGATACAAATCTTAGTTACTCAGTGCAACTTGTTCTGTTCTGTTAAGCATCAACATCATTGCACTCCGTGCAGACCCAAAGGTGCTATCTCGGCAAATGGCAAAGAGTGTTGATAGTGATGATTCCTGTAGCTGGCTGGCTACACACTCCTGCTCCTCTGATGGGCCGAGTATGATTTCAAAATTCTGCATTCTGTGCATAGCTGATTCATCGGCTGTAGTGTCTTCATCCAAAAGGCAGTCATTGATCAACTTGTAAATGTCAGTTTTATCCATTTCCAATAACTTCGCTACAGGTGCCCTAACACCAGGATGCCAGTTTTTTTTATTCCTGCAGAACCCAACATGGCCAGGACAGTAGATCCACACAAGTTCCCGCAGGACTGAGGCCTCTAAGTTCACTAGCCACAACCAGTTCTTTTGCACGTTCTGAAGCAAGAATTGAGCCGCTCAATGGAGCGAAGAACATTGACAGTCGATCTACGAGGCCGATTTCACAATACATAAATCAGGCGATGAACTGCCTTCAATGAGGTTGTAGATGATGAATTGTTAAACAAATATAGATTGGCTGGGCATATGGTGTATTTGCCGAATAACAGATGGTCACAAAAGGTGGTCCTACAACTTTACGCATCCATGCAGACGTCCACTAATGATATGTTCCAATATAGTACTCCAGGTCAAAAGACAGCATTGAGTTTAAACAACATTTGGTTACCTGGCATCAGGCACTTCCTTTGCCTGATCAAATACCAAGATTTGGGGACTCAGTTGTGTCGAGGTAAGGTATTCACCTCGGGTGCTGGAGGTCGTGGGTTCGAATCATGGTGGAGACCAGGATTTTTTCATGTGTATCTTCTGGTAAAAATTCCCTTGATCTCTGAGTAGTGAGATCAAGCTCCTGTGTTCAGTATGCTAAAAATACGTCGGCAGTTAGAAATCAAAAAGAGTAGGCTTAAAGGCCACTGCCCGGGCAAAATTCAAGATAAAAATCTACTCAAATTGTTCTAAGGATTCTCGCCCGACAGAGAATATGTCGCAAAAATGGGGACTGTGTGGCTCTAACATCAGGTCTTGGTTATGTGGTTGGTGGAGTGGCATAAATTATGCCTTACAGGCTTCGGGTCCACCTTCCTATAATTTACGCTTCCACTACCGCCAGTCCCAAAAATGGCGATTGTATATCATAGGGGCTACCAACCATTAGATTGGTAACAGATGCTGGGATTGACCTGACCAGTGGATTTTTGCCTGCCAAAAAATATGAAAAATATGTAATCTAACATTGACAAGGTTAACAGAGTATAATGTTTGTTGTAACTGCCATACGAAGCATGGTGAGACATGATGCAATCAATAGAAAAATGAAAGTTCTGAAGCTGAAACGAGCTTTTGCCAAGCAACTGAATGTCTTTTTGAAATTAACAAAATATATTCATACTTACTTCCCCTGTCATTGGTACCACGTCAGACATGTTTCCAGTGATCAGTCCCATGGATTGGCTTGTCGTTCTCCTTCAACATGTCATCAATAATGCAAGTTTCCAGAAGTTTTGGCAGATCATCAAGTGTTCTAGGTCTTATTCTGCTCCAGTTTCATCATCCCTGTATGCCCATCTCTGCTGCATCATTATAAACCAGTTTGGAGTCTATTTAGTGACCTCCCTGTTGCATAAGGCAAGTAGTGTCCAGGTGCAGGTTCCTTCCACAGCTCGATCCAGGGAACCTGTGTTACAGTTCATTCTATTTTTCAATGAGGCGTTGTCCAGGACTAGTCTGTTGGTGCTACGTTGATTGTAAGAAACTTCATCTAGATTCCAGTCTTGTGCACTGCACCTGGTGTCAACATTGTGTGCATTGAGTCGTTTACCCATTTCTCTCCTTTTGATTTCTGATGCAACACCCCTTCGTGTCTCAAGTAATGCTACACCAATTATGGGGCATATTTGTCTCAGTTGGAGTAGATTTAAGGCATCTTTTTCCAATGAACACCTGGTTGAGGAGGAAGTCAGTTCAATCTGGATGTCATGGGCGGAACAAAATTTGAACAGATGAAGATGCATCTGTTGCGGCCCTATCTTTCAAGGGAAACCAGACGGATAAATGATGATTGCCATGAGAAACAAGCACCTCTAACTGTTCTACCACTAAGACAGTTAAGACAAATATGGCTTGTCTTGGCTTCGTTCGGTCTCAATCTCCCGCTATCAAACCCTGAAAGGGCTTAAGTAGCAGAATATAGTCCAGAGAACTGAATGCGTTGTGTCACAGTTTACAGCTTGACTGCGATATTTTCACCTTTCGGTCCAACACATCCAACTTCAGCAAGCCTTTTTTTAGTACCGGGTTAGCATTCCTTCTTCTATCCCTTCTCCTTAGCCAGTCTGCCTGTTGCAGCCTGTTATCCAGGATCACCGCTTGGAGGTGTAGAAGGGTCTTGGCAGCTCTGGTTCGCTGGCCCTGACGCTGGCAGTCAGCTATGGGTTGCTGACCACTGCAGCTCATGCGCTGCTCAGCATCTTGATCCCAGACAAATATGTAACATAACAAATGAACAATGAAAAAATTCTAACCATCTGAAGGATGCCATGCAACATCTGCAGCCGAGTAACTCAAGTTGACATTTCTATGTTTTCCCACACGGAGATTTGTATTTTCCACAAAACAGTCATCCTTGATATGGAGAATTTTGAACACTGAAAAAAAGATGAATAATAAATTACATTCACAGTTGAAGTAGGTGTTGAGACAAATGATACAACAAAAGACAATCACATGAAATATAAATATAAAAAGTGAAGCATTCAGTAAACATTATACTTCTTTGAATTTATTTGTATCTTTGTTTGAGTCAGTTTTTGTTGTCTGGCTCCGTTTTTGTTTTTTTTGAGTTGGTTGGGTTCTATGACTGAGTCAGTTTTCTTTGTTTGAGTCAGTTTATTTTCTATGTTTTAGTTTTCTGTGTTTAAGTCGATTTTCTTTGGTTGGGTCAGTTTTCATTGTTTGAGTGAGTCGTTTTACTTTGTTTGAGTAATTTTCTTTTCTATTTTAGAATCAATTTACTGTGTTTGAGTCAGTTTCTTTTCTATGTTTTAGTCAGTTTTCTGTGTTTAAGTCGATTTTCTTTGGTTGGGTCAGTTTTCATTGTTTGAGTGAGTCGTTTTACTTTGTTTGAGTAAGTTTCTTTTCTATGTTAGAATCAGTTTACTGTGCTTGAGTCAGTTTTCTTTGTTTTGGAAAGTTTTCTGCGTTAAAGTCGGTTTTCTGTGTTTGAGTTGGTTTACTTTGTTTGAGTAAGTTTATTTCCTATGTTTGAATCAGTTTTCTGTGTTTAAGTTGGTTTTCTTTGTTTGGGTCGGTTTTCTTTATTTGAGTTGATTTTCTGTGTTTGCATAGGTTTTCTGTGTTTAGGTCAGTTTTCTTTGTTTGAGTCGGTTTTCTGTGTTTGAGTCGTTTTTTTTTGTTTGAGTCAGTTTTAATTTACTTTGTTTGCATCAGTTTGCACTAACTTCTTTTACTTCCATCCACCCACTGTTATTTCTCCGATCTATACTTTCATCCCTTCTGGTATCACGTTTACTTTCTATATAATTGATATGTGACTCTGAATAAATATGTTGCACAAGCATAAATGATATAGAGATGAAAGAAGTACAAGACAGACCATCAGTTTTATGAGGAAGTTAGATGTGATTATTTGCAAGCATAACAGTATGGGGACAACAGAAAACCAAGACAGACCCTCAGTTTTATGAGGAAGTTAGATGTGATTATTTGCAAGCATAACAGTATGGGGACAACAGAAAACCAAGACAGACCCTCAGTTTTATGAGGAAGTTAGATGTGATTATTTGCAAGCATAACAGTATGGGGACAACAGAAAACCAAGACAGACCATCAGTTTTATGAGGAAGTTAGATGTGATTATTTGCAAGCATAACAGTATGGGGACAACAGAAAACCAAGACAGACCATCAGTTTTATGAGGAAGTTAGATGTGATTATTTGCAAGCATAACAGTATGGGGACAACAGAAAACCAAGACAGACCATCAGTTTTATGAGAGTAGATGATAGTGTTGGGATGAGAGTAGTCTGAAACAGGCAGACAGACAATTTTATGAGGGAGATTGATGTGATTATGGGAAGTGTTAGGACCAGAATTCGAAAAGCAAGAATGGCATTCCTGACACAAAACAACATATGGAGATTCAGAGAAATCAAGATTCAAAGTTAGAATATGCAGTACCATTGTCAAGTCGGTGCTGCTGTATGGAGTGGACACATGCAGAACGACCAAGGTCAAACAACAAAGACTCCAGTCCTTCGTTAACCTTTAGCACAATCTGGTCAAAACGGTATTGACCAACTCTGCCTACAAAATCGGAATTCAACAAATTTTTTTTTTTTTTTGCATGGAGACCCTACCCATAGCCATTTTATTATATGCTGAATATGTCACCATCTACACACAATATTTTGCCGGTAAAAGTATCGTATGTTAGATTACAAATGGCTTTTAAACAATTTTAATTTTTATACGCTGTTTGGAGCAAGCCGGCTTTTTGCGAAAGGTGAAGTAGGTTGTTGGGAAAGATCTTTATCGAGTAGATCTGTTTATTTTGTTTGTTTAGATAAAAGAACTACGTTTGAATTGGAAACTAACAGTTGTGTCGATATTGTAAACACAGTATCGATACGTTGTTGTGGTTTCCATGGTTTTCTATCGGAGTGACTAAGCCTAGCGGTCGAGTCATCTTTTTGTATCTCAGAAACTAACAAACACACATCAAAAACAATAACACCCACAAGTTCTTTATTCAATTGTGTCTCTACACACAAGAAAATCATATTTATTGATAAACAAACAGAAAAGTTACAAATTTTTAAAGTCAACTACCATAGCTAGAAATTAAGCTAATTAATTAGGTCAAATTTTCGTCATGAAAAATGTAGCATGCTAAAGGTTTTAATAGATGCCTATGAAGGATAATGGGCATAAAGAGACAGGACATGGTGAGGAGTGAAGACCTAAGTGAATGGAGCCAACAACAACCACTGGAACAACAGATTAAGCAAAGAAAACGGGACTGGATAGGAAAAATTCTATGGAAGGCACAGTCCAACGGCTCTTAGGTGGATCGATGTGATTCCTGTAGTAGTATGTGACATACAGATGAAGTCAAACACAGCACAACTGCCTGAAGAACTCCGATCCACCTTTATCAGCAAGCTTGGGGTTTCCGGAAAGCTACGACAGAGTAATCCTACTTATTGTGGCCATTCGCAAACAACTCTCTGCAACGTCACAAAGGAAGACCAGTAGGTCAACAAAAGAATGAACTACACAGCGATGAGAGAAATCTCAGATAGATTACTCATTTCTTACGGAAACATATTTATATCTAAGAACAATAAATTTTTTAAAACTCAACAGTCACTCTTCAGTGACTATCCTCCCATTGTGGAATCACAGGGAACGAGAGAGCTGATGCCCTGTCCAAAGCAGGTGGCAAAATGGAGCAACTTATCCACAGAGTGTCTTACGGACGAGGGGAAAAACCATCATCCCCAAT
Source organism: Ariolimax columbianus (assembly GCA_036924085.1). Lineage (NCBI taxonomy): Eukaryota > Metazoa > Mollusca > Gastropoda > Stylommatophora > Arionidae > Ariolimax > Ariolimax columbianus. Next base: position 88,866,420 of record JAVGWX010000003.1, read on the forward strand.
CAGTACAACTCAAAATGGAAGAAACACATGGACTTGAGCAATAGACCTGACCCAATCCACCAGCTCCACAGACACTAACAAACCACCATCTTACGTCTGAGAACAGGCCACTGCAGACTATTGGGTCCCCTACATCGGCTCAAGATATCACACACAAGTGACTGCCCATGTGGAACCAGAGTCCAGACCCCTGAACACATCCCACGGGACTACGCAATACACAAAGATCTATGATCACAAAACTGGTCAAAGGGAGCCAAGGAGATGCAAAAGCCATGAGGCTGCCACCCGGATCTGGAGAGGATTGTGGACTTCCTCCTAGCAACAGGAATACAATTCTGGCATGACTAAAAAGCATGAACGCAAAAGTAGAATTAAGAAGCATAGATTTACCGTAATAAGAAACATACTTTGTGTATGACAAGGACAAGAATAGCACCCCTGCCTCACACAGAGCATGTCGTAAGAGGCGACTAATTGTGTGACATAATATAACACCGGCCATGGTTAGGTGGTTTGTTTAGAGCAGCATAGATGGCGCATAACAGGCAGCGGGTCTACTTTGCTCTAGTGTTTGAATCTATTAAGATGAACTCGCACATCGGTTAACCACCCTCAGTAACCACTTGTTTCAGCGCAGTGAAGTATTAAGCTGCTCGAGCCTAACCGGTTAAGCAGGAAATCCTTATTCAGGCTATATCCAGCTCATTCCAGAGCTGGGACCTGCACAGGGGCATTTGCCCCAGTAGATGGACAGGTCGACTAAGAACTAAGAACAAACATACTCACCTGAACGGCCTGCAACAACAACTTGGGTGAAATCTTTATTGACTGCTAGAGCGTTGAGTGCCCCTTCACAGTTGAAATTCATGGACTTAAACTGGCCATTGTACGACACTAAACAGATCAAATAACAACGCAAAATTATGAGATGGTAGACATTATTTCTTGAAAGTAATGATTCATATGTTAGTTTCATAAATAATGGAATACTATTATTTCATGAAAGTAATGATTCATATGTTAGTTTCATAAATAATGGAATACTGGTATTTAATCAGGTAGGTCAGTGCCTGATGTCAGGTAGTCAAAAGTAATCCTTGGAACTTAGAACCCTGGTATTCAAACAACAAAGGTGTATGCCTGCTGCCAGGTAGCCAAAGGATATTCATAGTAGGTTCTCTTTTAGATTTACTTCCTGCAGCCTACCAGGCCTGGAGGCGGTTGTTGTTGTTTCGAATGCCCACAATGAGTAGGTTCACTCTTTTGTGCACCCTGAAAAGGACGTTAAGTGGCAGGTTGCACTAGCTTTCATCGCGTCCCGAGCGTGCTGATGAAGGTGGACCACGGTCCTCCAGGCGTATGTGCTATGCTTGGCTTCATCTGCATGTCATTCACTACTACAGGGATCACGTTGATCCACATCTCGTCAGTCAGACTGCCTTGAAAACAGCCGTTTACAGGGTACTCTATTTGGAAGAGAGATAGTGGACTTGCTAAGTCTGTTGTGCCTGACAGGACTAGCGTCTCAGTTCCCCAGGCCTGGGGGTAATAACAGTAATAGTTGCCCATTGCAAGCAAAGCTGACAACAGTATCAGAATATTGTTGCGAAATGTGTTCTCTGATGGCTGTAAAGACCAATCTTGGAACGACATACCACATACAGGGAAGCCGGTTGTAGAATCGTCAGTTTTGTTTTTTCAGGCAGCACACTTTTTTTTAGTTTTGTGATGGCTATACTCTCTGCAATGTGAGCACCTTTAATGATACTAGCGTGCCAGATATAACGGTTGTTGTTGTTTCGAATGCCCACAATGAGTAGGTTTATTCTTTTGTGCATCCTGAAAAGGACGTTTAGTGGCAGGTTGTAGTAGCTTTCCTCACATCCCAAGTGTGCTGATGAAGGTGGACCGGAGTCATTCAGGCGGTTGTGTTATGATTGGCTTCATCTGAGTGTCACTATAACTACTACAGGGATCACGTTGATCCCTCACCTTGTTAGTCAGGCTGCCATTAAAACAGCCCGTTCCAGGGAGGGCTACAAGAAAGCTGAGGTGACGATCTTGGCCAGTATATTTTGCCTGACCAGACATTAGTCTTCCTCCCCTGGTGGAACAGTCTTGTGCAAGGATATCCCAGGAGGTGACATCGACATCAATATTGAAGCCTTTCAGAGACACTTTCAAAGAGTATCTGTAACATTTATTCTGACTCCCTGATGAGCGTCTAACCAGCCTTGAGGGTAAGAATTGTATTATTTGTTTAATGTATTTGTCAGGTTAGCGGCTACAAGCGTGTACTTTTTGATTTTCACAGAATCTTCAGAGTTATCATCTGTCTCTGATAGGACTTAGGCACCCAAACTCACCTCTCTTGAGACCAGGGGATTTGAACACCACCGTTTCGCTCTATCCCTTTGATCTGCATTTCCATCTAGTAGGCACTTATAAGGTGCTGCCCCAAGGTTTCTCTAGTTTGCCTTTCGGACTCACATTTCACTATTAGTAATAAGTTTGTTAGTGGTTTTCTGTGGCTCATTAGGCTTGGGTAAGCTGCAACTCTGGGGTGGAGAGCGTCTTGCCTTTTCCCTAATGACATTTAGACTAGCCAGCAGTACAGTGGTATTGGCAATATGGCAGCGCCTGAATGGCTGCGCTCTCAACTCGCTCCGGTGCTTGTGTGGTTTTCTGTTGTTTGCTAGTGCCTGTTGGGATTATAATTCACAGATCTTTCCCCAGGTGGTATCAAGGATTTTATTCTGTAGAATTTGTGTGCTTTCGATAGGTTATCCTGTTTGCTATGCTGCATCTTGCTGCGGCTATGCCTGACTTAAACCGTGGGAAACCAGTCCAAGATGGCGTTGAACGTTCCACTTAACTGCACACTGGAATTCAGTCCAGGTTATCACTACTCAAGGGCCTTCCTGCTTGGACTGAAGCCGCCTTCCTCCTGTCCCACTCCACTTGAGGTTACAAGATGCCTCACCCAACCTCGTATTCACGGCACAGTAAAAGGTCACGCTGACCGAGGGTGGACAGTCCAGAGGTCTCAGGAGCGGAACGCAAGGAAACAGGGAGTCAGACACGAGCGGACAATGAAGGCCAGACACAAACATTAGTCCAACACACACTCATCGCTGCCCCCATCCCAAGGCAGCAGAGTATTCAGCTCCACCAGGGAAGTCTGTAGGGATTTCGGTCGACACACTACGCATGGACAATTCTCAGCAGTTGGACATGGTAGTGGTCGTTCGACGCAAAGGGCATTTGACGCCTAAGCAAACACTATTATTAGCAGTATAGGATCTGCATTCTGCCTTTGGAAGTACTGGTAACCGTTAATCTGTCATTATGTGACGTCTGGTTATTGAGCACTTCCCTCCATCACCTCTAGGAGGTGTGTCAACATCGATGGTTTTTAATCAGTCATAACATATATGAGACTTTGAGTGTTTCAAGAGCAAGTCCACCAAACAATATAAGGGGCTTTGAGCGTCACAAGGACAAGCCCACCAAACAATAAGGGACTTTGAGTGTCACAAGGGCAAGTCCACCAAACAATATAAGAGGCTTTGTTACAAGGACAAGTCCACCATAAAATATAAGGGGCGTTGAGTGGCATAAAGGCAAGCCCACCATAAAATATAAGAGAATTTGAGTGTCACAAGAGCAAGCCAATTATAAAATGTAAAGGGCTTTGAATGTCACAAGGGCAAGTCCACCAAACAATATAAGGGGCTTTGAGTGTCACAAGGACAAGCCGACCAAACAATAAGGGGCTTTGAATGTTACAAGGACAAGCCCACCAAACAATAAGGGGCTTTGAATGTCACAAGGGCAAGCCCACTAAACAATAAGAGGCTTTGAATGTCACAAGGACAAGCCCACCAAACAATAAGGGGCTTTGAGTGTCACAAGGACAAGCCCACTAAACAATATAAGGGGCTTTGAGTGTCACAAGGACAAGCTCACTATAAAAGATATTTCAGTTTAAAGTTTGATATGATGATAAAAACACAAACAGATATCCTACTGTTAGAGGCCAACCATTCACAGTGAAACAGATGACAAACGTCAAGGCAAGAGCCTACACTTTTAACAGCATGGTTATTTCAGCCATGATATATGTCTGCAATGTATGGAACTTACGAAAAGCAGAAACAGAGAAGCTCTAAGTCCCACAAAGGGCAATGTAACGAAGAACATTGACAGTATCTTTACACGGCCGAATCCCAACAGAGAAAACAGGCGTCAGACTGCCTTCAATGACACCGTATATGCTGCATTGTTTAACAAAATGCAGATGGGCGGAGCATGTCTGACAACAGATGGTCACAAAATGTGACTTCTTGGCTGAGTAACACCCTGGATCCAACATGGTACTTCAGGGCAAAAGACCTTGTTGAAGTTAAACAACAGTTTGTTACCAGGCACGAGACACTTCCTTTGCTTGATTTAATGCCGGGGATTATAGATAACATTCAGTAACCATGCTGGCACAAAAACAAAGACAAAACATATGCCCTATGGCCTTGATGAGTGATAAAGAACAAGGGAAATAAAAATAACTAACAAATCATAACAACAATGATGAATATAGATATAAATGTGTTTAGATGTAAGTGCATCAGGCTGAGAGCGGAAGTGACAGAATGGATTGTTGTTGTTTATTTTGCGTTCCCCCGTGTCACTTAACCACTAGCCCATGTCTTCCCCACAGAACGTTTGATATCAGCCATTTAAATAGGAAAATTAAAATGATAAGAGTGAGCCAATCTGTCTGAAAAAGGTCAGTAAGCTACTACGATAAGGAATGATCTTAACTATTAAAATATTCTTTGCAAAGAGACTTCCGACTCATGGATAGATCGTCCTCATGTAAAAGTCAACACATAAAGGGAGGTGGAGAGAAAAACAGTACTGTACATACTTAACTTCTTTATACTGGTTTAGAAGACTCTTTGGGAGCCGCGTAGTGCAGTGGTTAGCGAACTGGCTTCGTATCTGAGTAGTTCTGGGTTCATTCCCCAGTTGAGGCGGAAATGTTTTTTCAGACCGCAACGGCTCCCGGGTTGACCGAGACTTAAATGGGCACCGGTTCAGTCGAAGAAGTAAAAGCGGCAAGTTAGAGGAGACGGCTACTGCTCTTATATAGACGAGCCAGTTAAATGTGAAATTGCTAACATCTCACACCCCTACGGCAGTAATGCTATGGGTTACTTTACTTTTAGAAGACTCTACAGAGTCTGTATTCAACCAGTTGCTTGGAGGGTGGTTTTTACAGATGTGCAAGTCCATCTTAATAGACTCAAACACTAGAGCTAAGTATGACCCGGAAACTAAAGTGTTGTCATCAAAGTGGAGACATTCATCATCCCTGAGGCCAAAAAAAAGCAAAGCAGGTGCACAGTAACGTCAAAGTCATGTTGACATTTTTCTTTTACTCTCATAGGGGTGGTGCATCACAAGTAACAACCATAAGGCCAAAATATTACCAAGGAGTACTACCTGGAGGTCAGTCGTTACCTTTGTGATGCTGTTCAATGCACACAACCACTAGACCTCAGACCTGTGGGAAATGGGACCTTGGCAGCTTTATCATGACAACACACCCACCAATTCTTTGAATCTGGTTCAGACTTTTTTGGCCAAACACAACAATCTTCTGGTTCGTCAGGCTCCCTACTTTCCCGACATGACCCCATGTAATTTTGGCTGTTCCCCCAAGCAGAAAATATTTCTGAAATGGACCTAATTTTAGTCAAGAGAAGACATTATGCAGAACACTACAACCCAGATGAACTACATTTATAAAGAGGCATTCCTGAAATGCTTCCAACAAATAGCAGTACCACTGGGACAAGGTTGTACAGTCCTAAGTAGAGTACTATGAAAAAGGATTACAGTTTCAGACCTCCAGGTGAGTAAGTATATTTTTTTCCCAGCAAAAGTTCTGATGCATTTTGAATAGACCTTGTGTATATATATCCGCCATATTTCCGCCTCATAGCACATTGTAGGTTTCTGTTTCTAGGAATCGACGTCACTGCACTCCGGGCATACCCATAGGTGCTCAGTCTCTCTCATCAAATGGCGTAAGGTATGGATGCTGATGGTCCCTGTAGCTCGCTGGTTGTACATGCTCCTGTGCCGGCCTCTCATACGTCCCACTCCGCTCGAACCTCGTTTAATGTCGAAACTTTGCAGTCTGTGGATTGCTGCTTCATCTATTGCGGTGTCCTCGTCCAGCAGGCGGTCATTGATTGATTTCAAAATGTCACTTCTGTCCATCACCAATGTGCCCATGATGGGAGCCCGTGAAGCCAAGATGTCAGCTCGTTCATTGCCCTGAACCTCGGCATGAGCAAGACAGTAGATCCAGGTCAGCCCCTGGAGGTTTGAGGTCTCAACAGCAGCTATCCACTCGTACCTAAGCCATCCCTTCTGCACTTTCTGAAGTACAGCTTGCGCGTCTGTCACGATGACTGCCTTTGTTATAGAAGTCTCAGATATCCATCTCAGCGCTGAGGTCACTGCTTCCATCTCCATTCTCATACTGGAGGTTGTTGACATGTATGCCCTACTGCGCTCAGCCACGACCTCTCCTCTCACTCTAGCCGAGAAACCCCAGCCTGATGTCCCACTGCGTCACTCTCCTGGGTGTTCTCAGTTATCAGCTGATTTACCTCGTGCTCTGCACTCTCATTGTTCCGTTCTCTGCATTCCTTGCCTAAGGTTATGATGACTCTCTTGTACTCTATCATTCTATCACCAGTGTGGACCCATTCTTACCCTTTGGCTATCGTCTCAGCTGGAGTGACGTGTCTGATTGTTGTCTCAGCCTGTGCCATCCATGACGACCCTCTCTTGATTCTTGATCCCTTGATATCTGAGATACTACTATGCAGAGGGTGTCGAGTGTCTGTGGTGACACGCATATAGGCTTTGACTTGTGCCAGTTTATATCTGGATGTCACCGATAACAATCCCAACATGTACCGCATCATCACAATCTCTAGTGCAGACCAGAACCAGACGCATACCTTCATTCTGGATGCGGTCCAACCTTACACACTGTGTTCTTGATAGTGTGAGGATGCCTAGTTTGTAATCGATGACAGACAACACGACCTGACGAAATAGGATAAACAGGAGGCGTTGTTGCAAGTCGGCAGCAGCCATGTTCTTGAGTGCTCCTAACCCTCTCTTGCATCTTTGTACGATGTGGTCAACATGACAGTTATAGGAAAGACTGCGATCAAATGTCACTCCGAGGTATTTCAACCTGTTACACCTGTCGATGGTGCAACCATCAAAAGTGATGCCCGGGAGTTCAACCTTTATAATGGAATTATTCAAAGAGCACCACATCATGCAGGCCTTGTTCGGATTGATCCTGGAGCTTGAGTCGCTGCACCACTGTGAGATTCCTTGCAAGGTTTCCTGGATGTCTTTGACCAACTCTTGCCTGTCTGAGCCAGTCCTGTACGTTAGGATGTCATCGGCAAATGTCAACGTTCACCCTATCCCTGTGGGTTGAATATTGGCCACTTTTACTGTGTAAATGTTGAACAGCACCGATGAGAGCGGAGACCCTTGAGGCAGTCCTGGACATAATCGCCTCGGTTCTGATGTCCACGATCCCACGCTTAGCGCAACTGTTCTTTCCATCAGGGCAGCTGATATCCAACTAACCAGCCACAGGTTTAAACCACACTGTTTCAGACAGGTAATTAAGGTCCCAAAATCAGCACGGTTGTATGCGTCTTCCAGGTCGAGTGCCACCGCGACTGTTTCTTGCTTTGGCTGAAACCCCTCGTACACATCATTCGTGAAAGTTCCAGCGTTAGCCCAGGTCTCCCTCGCTGTTCTATAACTGCCCAGCGTATCGGGTGGAATCTGCTCCCGTTCAAGGTAGGCCATTATTTTCCTGGCCACTATCTTCTCGAGCAATTTGCCATATACATTTTGTATGGTGATTATTCGATAGCTGCCGAGAAGCGTAGAGTCCTTACCCGGTTTAGGCAGTGGCCATAGATAGCTATGAAGCCAGTCCTCAGGCACATATGCCTTCTCTATAGTGTGGTTGAACTCCTTCACCATTTTTCTTATATCTGTCTCATCCAACTGCTTGATGTGGCAATACTGTACTCCATCAGGACCTGGAGCAGTGTTTTTGCTTGTACGTAGGCTATTTACGATCTCTGCCTCGGTGATAAGGTCTACATAAGCCTCTCCAATGATGGCTGCGTCTAAGATGCCTTTCCGAGTTTCCTGATGGGCATCTCTGTCGCCCATATCAGTCTGGGCAACATATCGACTGAAAAAACTTAAACCCTTCTCTTCATCTGTCTTCAGCGGCCTTCCTGTGGTGTCTTTAATGTTGGAGATAAGCTGGCTTATAGTTTTTCCATTCATCTTTTGATGCATGTGCCAGAACTTCTGGAGGGTTTTATCATTACCCACTCCTGTGATGAACTCCTCCCATTGCTCGCTTTTGGACTCCCTAGCTAACGCTTTAAAGGAATTGGTAGCTTTGCGTTTTACCTCCTCCTTCTCGTTCAACGCGTCGACATTGTTACCAGCTCTCTTTCTGGTTTTACGCCAATCCTTTGTTGCCGCCTTCTTTTCTCCCCAGACCGTATCAAACCTCTTGAGTCCACCAGGGTGGTTGGACAAAAGGGGATCTAGTGGTCCTACGTCCTATCGTCTGGCACAGCTTGTTCACTATATTATCCTGTTCGTATGTGTATATGAACACCTGTTTGGCTTTCCGGTATCTGGTGTGTTTTCCTCTGGGTATAAGTACGACACACGGCAGGTAGCACTGCAGAGTTAGAGATATAGGTGCAAAGGCTCTGGTCGTGAATGTTGTCCAGTACAGGCTTATGGACAATAAATCAGCCCACGTAACGCTGTGTTTAACTTCCCTATTAGTTCATTAAATCGGGGGTTTACCCTCTCTTTTTCTGTGCTGTGTACATATATACTGCAGTAAATATACCATGACAATCAACGAATCAAAATATGATGGGCTCCATGCAAAGCATAGGTCTTCAACAAACAGACACCAAGTCAACGAATACAAACCTGTACATAACTATTGAAGTCTTTGTGGTTTAGTTTCTACAGGATGGGGCAGCCAGCCCAATGCCCTGCTCTCCTTATTCATCTTTCCTAACATGTCTGGTAAGTTACCTCGTTATTGTTCTTTGCCTCTCTGTTCGGTCCCAGTATCAATTGGGCTAGCACATGACATACATGATGTGTACACTCAAATCAAAAATAAGGGGATGGCGTGGGCTAGTGGTTAAGTGACACGGCTCACAATCCGAAGGTGCTGAGTTCGCTCCTTATCACAGCACCGGCCGTTACCCCAGGGAAGCAAACTTTTATAAAATGCAGGAGGAAGCAGACCCTTACATAAAATGCATGCCGAAGTCGGATGTAATGGACAGACAGGCGTAAAATAAAAACATAGTGCAATGCACACCGCCTTGGGGAATAGAGAAAAAAGAAGAACACCAAAAAAAAAAATATAAACATGTTCTTACACACAGACAGACTGACGTTAATTCACACAGTAAAATATATATTTATAAAACAGGAAATGAAAACGCACATATATACAATAGATACCTTTATCATGAACCATTTTTGAAACATTTGAAATCATTCCCTTGCTTCTGTGTTATATTTATGCCTCAGGTTCTGACCTGAATTCAAGATTTTCTAGGAAAAAGCAAAACACAGTAATAACAAAAATAAACATTAATACAAATTGAATTTATATTTTCTTCTCTGGAGTTCATCCTTAAAGGAAGATTTTGTTACGTTGTGTCGTAGTATACAGCGAAAAAGCGAGTTTTTTCTTGGTGCGATCATTCCTCCGCATACGGAAAGTAATAACAACCTACCATACTGCACAGCTGCCAAGAAAATTATAACAGCCATAGAGGTCAGCAGTTGTAAAAAGTGGTGCTGTGATGGGAATCGAGCCCAGCACCTTCGGATTGTGAGCTGTGTCACTTAACCACTAGCCCACGCCATCCACGGTGTGGTATCTGACCATACCCATTTAAAAATGTTGATCACATTTAATTTTAATCAACTAAAACATTTTTTTTCATTTATTCTTTTTCATTTCTCATATTCCATCAATCTGACAAACTGGTGGGTTCTATTCTACACATTGTTCAATAATTATCTACAATGTCTCTGAATCTGACAAAGTGATGCATTGTATTCTACACAATATTCAACAATTATCTACAATGTATCTGTCTCATCTACACAGGATCTATTTTTTGTTAAACCTGCCTCTACTGTTTATCTATGACCTCTTTCAATCGTTGTGATATGATCCTGTTCAGCACCTTTCCTGGCGCCAATAATAACATTATGCCCTCATAATTTGTGTACTATAGCAGATCCCCATTCTTCAGAAATTTGACTACATAATCTTCTATCCAGTCCGCTGGTATATCTTTACAAGTCAAACGACCAAGTTATTTGTAAAGATGCAGATGTCAGAGTCTGCTGGTATTTCTCTCTATCCTAAACTTGATCAAGTTATTTCTACAGATGCAGATGTCAAGGTCTGCTGGTATTTCTTTCTATCCCAAACTTGACCAAGTTATTTGTACAGATGCAGATGTCAAAGTTTGCTGGTATTTCTTTCTATTCCAAACTTAAAGAAATGTAATTTGGGCAGATGTCAAAGTCTGCTGGTATTTATTTCTATCCCAAATGTGACCAAGTAATTTGTACAGATGCAGATGTCAAAGTCTGCTGGTATTTATTTTTATTCCAAACTTGACCAAGTAATTTGTTCAGATGCAGATGTCAAAGTCTGCTGGTATTTATTTCTATCCCAAACTTGACCAAGTAATTTGTGCAAATGCAGATATCAAATTGAGAATACAAAATGCCAGAGGGGATTTCATTGTACTGGGGAACTTATGGAAATCTCAATAAAAAATAAATTCCACCAAAAGATTACAAATCTGTTAGCCTAATTTAAGGTCCATCCACTTTCATGGTTTTGTAAGACAGGGAACAACGAAAATTACAATGAGAAAGGCTGAGGCTTTCATCAATGGGTACCTGTGTTGATTAGAGGGATTGAAATGGTATAATAGTCCCTAATGTGAGACTGTGGGAAAGATATCAGTGGCACTTGACATGAAAAGAAGGTGTTGGATAGAACACACATTAAGGAGACCAGCTGATAGCAAGCAATTCTCTATTCTGGAATGCCCAAGGCAGGATATGAAGAGGTAGAACAAAACACACATGGAAAAGAGTGTTTGCAATAAATATAAAGGGAACCAGGAAGATGTGGCTTGAGCTGGAATGGATGGCTCAGAGAAGGAGGAATTGGTGTGTGTTTGTTGAAGACATATGCACCACAAGGAGTTGAAAGCCATTGATTGACTGATTGATTGATTGACTGATTTCTTAGTAAGGTGTAATGATTCAATTCGCTCAAAACAACATTTCACTGCTCTTACATAAATCCGCAGTTTACATTTTGTATGACTATGAATGACAGAATAAAAAAGTGAAGATCGAGTCACACCATGCGATGCGGCACATAGGAAATATAGTGTTAGGCCCATATTGTTTTGTAACTCACTGCACATAATGGATGATGTGGTCAGCATCACGCCGGACGCATTTACTTCCCAGATTTTTCTGGTACCTAATTTCTGCGGCTGGGTCGACCACAGTGGCCGGTTTATGATCAGAAAAATATCCTGCACCAACTGGGGATTGGCTTGGCTTCGTTCGTTCTCAATCTCCTGTTACCAAACCCTGAAAGGGCTTAAGTAGCAGAATGTAGTCCAGAGAACGGAATGCGTTGTGTCGTAGTTTACAGCTTGACTGCGATATTTGCACCTTTCTGTCCAACACATCTGACTTCAGCAAGCAACTGGGGATTGAACTCTGCCACCTGATTGAGACGCGGACCCTTAGAATGACAGCATATGTTATAAATGTTTTTTTTCTTTACAATAAACTATATTTTCTCTTAGAAATTGGTTATATGGTGATCTTCTTCTTCTTTCGTTCTCAATCTCCCCCTACCAAACACTGAAAGGGCTTAAGTCGCAGAATGTAGTCCAGAGAACGGAATGCGTTGTGTCGTAGTTTACAGCTTGGCTGCGATATTTGCACCTTTCAGTCCAACACATCCGACTTCAGCAAGCATTTTTTGAGTACCGGGTTAGCATTCCCTCTTCGATCCCTTCTCCTTAGCCAATCTGCCCTGCTGCAGCCTGTTATCCAGGATCACTGCGTAGAGGTGTAGAAGGGTCTTGGCAGCTATGATTCACTGGCCCTGATGCTAGCAGTCAGCTATGGGTCGCTAACCACTGCAGCTCATGTGCTGCTCAGCATCTATGGCTATCAATTGTTCTTGCGGGTTATCTATCAAAATATACTTATTTCTCATTGTCAGTAAGTCTAAACATATTCTGTTATCAGGCAAGAGTGTTTGATATCTTGATGTGACAAGTGATATTCTTTAAATGTCAGATTTACAAGACTCATGTGCCTACACAGCTCATGTAAATGTTCAGAAAATACAGCTGTTTTAACATTACATGGACTGAGGTGATCCTACTGTGGATCCCCAGGGCCTTATTTCGACAACGATAATTCACCTTTTCATTCCAAGTAAAGCATAGTCCACCCACTTTTTTCTTCATCTTCTTCGTTCATTATCAAACTCTCGCTACCAAGCCCCAAACAGGGCTTTGCAAGTAGCAGGATGTTGCCCGGAAAACGAAATCTATTGCATCACAGTTTACAGCTTGACTGCGATATTTGCACCTTTCGGTCCAATACGTCCTTCTTCAACAGGTATTTCTGAGCACCGGGTTAGCCTTCTACTTAGCCAGTCTGCTCAGTTGGAGCCTGTTATCTAGGATCACCATGTGGAGGTGTAGAAGGGTCTTGGCATCTATGGTTCGCTTATCAATTTTATAAATATTATTTTCCTTATAAATGTACATTTATGTATATGTTGTTGTTTTGAATGCCCACAATGAGTAGGTTAACTCTTTTGTGCGCCTTGAAAAGGACGTTTAGTCGCAGGTTGCAACAGATATCCTCACAATCCGAGCTTTTTGATGTAGGTGAACTGGGATCCTCCAGGTGGTTATGCAATGCTTGGCTACATCTGCGTGTCTCTCACTATTACGGGGACTACATTGATCCTACATCATTCTGTTTCCAGGGAGGACAATGTGGAAGTCGAAGTGGGGATCTTAACTATTCTTAACCACTATGTTTTGCTTGATGCCGACTAACATGTCTGATCAGTATATTTTGCCTGAATAGACGGTGGTATTTTTTGTGTCCCAATCAATCGATTATATTCATTTATTAGGCTCCATACCATTCTCTTTCTTTACGTAAAACATATAACTGATGACATGACATTCATTAATTCAACGGGAACCAACTTTCTTGTCGTTTCTAAAACGTCAAGCTTTGAATACTACAACTGGTTAATAAAACTACCTAGTGAAAAATTAATACGATGTCACCATTATTAGTTAGATAATCTTTTGTTTTCGTGATCTTAATAGCGGCAACGCAAATCCGTGGCGTAATAATTAGTTATTATTGTATTATTTAAGCATCAATAATTAATTGAAGACTCAGTCAGAACTCTGAACTGAGATGGGAGGTTAGATTGCGTTATTCAAAGTTATTGTCTAATATACTTAACTAGTAGTACTACTACTGCACTTAGTAGTAATAGTCTTAGTAATAGTAGTACTATTACTAGTAGTGTAGTTACTAGTAGTAGTAGTAATTAAAATTAAATACTAACTAAGTAACTATACTCTATTTCTATTCTATACTAATAGTATTAGTATAGAATAGAAATAGAGTATAGTTACTTAGTAATACTTATACTAAATTAAAAATAAATACTAAAATAGTAATAATGTGAATGTGAAACAAAAATGTACCTACCTGTAAATAAGTCTAGAATTAACCAGTAAAGTGTGACTCTGTTATCCTTACTACATATTTACAATTTAAAAAATCATTGAAATAATGGATATCTCAGAAAAAGAGTCAATAACGCATCGAGTCTGATATCCCTTTCCCCTGATTACAGGTGACATCTTTACAAAATCTTCCAGATAATAAACAAGTTCACTTCCTGTTATGATCTTGGTGGAACTATCGGTACGGATACCGAACGCGTTTCACTTTCACGAAGGAATCTCTTATCGTGCAACTTGTATATCGAACGTATGGACCTTGGACGTCTTAGTGAGATCAAGAAGCTGAGCAGTGCACGAGCTGCAGGGGTCAGCGACCCATAGCTGACTGTTAGCGCCAGGACCAGTGAACCAGAGCTATCAGGACTCTTCTACATCTCTACGGTGTGATCCTGAAACAGAGCAGACTGGCTAAGGAGCAGGGATCAAAGCGGGAAGGCTAACCCTGTAGTCAAGAAAGCCCGCTGAAGTTGGATGTGTCGGACTGAAAGGTGTAAATATCTCAGCCAAGCTGTAAGCTACGACACAGCGCATTCTTTTCTCCGGACAACATCGTGCTACTTGCAAAGCCATTTTCAGGGCTTGGTAGTGGGAGATTGAGAACGAACAAACGAACAAGAAGAAGAAGAAGAAGAAAAAGAACGGTTCGAGTGGTTGCCTTTCGAGACAAAGAGAACGAGCACAATCCTGTAGAATTTTCAGCTATAAATAGCAACCAGGTCAAATTTTGGAAGGCAGTGAACTGGAAATAGGACTAAAAAAAAGGCATACACATATACTGGTTTACCACCTATGTTTATTACATTGGACAGCCAAGAAATCAATTGAAGATTAAAACGGAAATATTATGAGACAAAGAAAAAAAGATCGGTTCTTTGAACACACTCAGAAAGAATGACATGGGAAACCTACAAGCGACGAGAAAGTAAAGGCATAGAAGGAATAAGGTGAATAACATGGCATCGCATGGCAAAGTAAATGGGAAAACAAAGAGCATCTGAAATGCTGGATTACTGAAAAAGTATAATGTTGTTGCTAAAGCAAAGTGGCATGACACATTATATAGATAACTCTTAATCATTCTATAAGAACAATGTGGGACTATGAAAGGAAAAGAGACAAATAATATATGTATACATACATACGAGAGCAAGTCAGTAAATACGTCAAACCTGGCTATTTTTTTAATTTTTTGTTTGTTAAAGTGGAATATGAACTTACTTACTTCCCCTGTCCAAGCACCACGTTATACAGTATGCATCCAGTATTCGGCGACATGGATTGCCTTGTTATTTGCCTCCAACCTGCATCACCTACTTACTTTCCCTGTCCAAGCACCACGTTATACAGTATGCATCCAGTATTCGGCGACACGGATTGTCTTGTCATTTGCCTTCAGCATGTCGCACCTATTGCATGTTTCCTGGAGGTTGGGGCAGGTTATCAGGTGGTCTGGATCTTGTATTGTGCC
Organism: Ariolimax columbianus; assembly: GCA_036924085.1. Taxonomy (NCBI): domain Eukaryota; kingdom Metazoa; phylum Mollusca; class Gastropoda; order Stylommatophora; family Arionidae; genus Ariolimax; species Ariolimax columbianus. The sequence goes on from JAVGWX010000003.1 coordinate 88,881,918, forward strand.
AAAATCACACGTGTTATCATCTGTGTATCTCCATCGTTTCGTGTTCCTCTTCCGCCGTGATACACCAGTTCGGAGTCTGTTCAGCGACTTCTATGTTGTGTATGATAGAGGATGTCTGGGGTAGGCTCCTCTCAAAGTTCCATCTCTGGGGTCTTCATCAATTTGTGATATCTCTCGATACGGCAGCTTTCAGGATTTGTCTGTTTGGACTGGGTTGATTTTTGTATACTATGTCTGGATAAACTATATGCCTCTTTGGGGATCAGGATAGCGGGCACCTGGTTGAGACAGATGGCATTCTACCGGTTCACATGGATTTCAAATGATCACAGGACCAGAAAGGTGCTGGATCATGTCATGCCTAGAAATCAAGGTCTCATCAGATCGTACAGGGTTCCCTGTGGAGCCGAGGCCTCTGCCAGCCCTGATCATCTTCTCCTCGTGGCTAGTGTGACCGTTTTGCAAGATACTACAAAAATACTGCATCAGTTGCCAGATACGACACGGAATCCTTGCGTACCAACCCTAGTTTGGCAGCCCAATATGCCGCATCTATAGACAGAAAATTTGGCGCTCTGGATATCTTTCCTGTTGACCCTATATCTGCCTGGCCCATTGTTGCCTAGGTCATCCCCGAAGTTGCCGACACAGTTCTGGTTCAAAGGAAGAACATTAGCTGACAGTGTCCACCTTAGCAATCCTAGAGGAAAAGAGTTCAGTGATGGCCAGGGGCGACCACCCGGAACGGGAACGCCTACAAAACAATTTCCGGGTTGCCGCCAAGAAGGACATTGAATACTATTAAAACACAATAGCCGACAGCGTCGAGGAAGGTCTAGTACGCAACGACATGAGAGCAACATAATGCGCAATAAAGGCTCTCAGCCTCGATCCCTACCAACGTCCTTTCGGCATCCCCCCCAATGTCTGAATAAGTCCGATGGATCCCCTTGCACCTCATGAGAGGAAATAGCTAGCATTTGGGTCGAACATTTCAACGCAGCCCTGAACCACCCTCTCGCCACACCCTCACCAGATCTACTCAGTGAGTCTCTCACAGCCACTACTGACGCTGACACCAGCCCCGACGCCCCTACCACTGATGAGGTTAAAGCAGCCATAGAGAAACTGAAAGACGGCAGAGTCGCGGGCTCCGACAATATTCCTCATGAGCTTTTAAAGTACGCGTTGGACCCGATGGCCACGACTCTGAACACGATGACAAACACCCTGGACCCGATGACCACCACCCTGGACCCGATGACCACCACCCTGGACCCGATGACCACCACCCTGGACCCGATGACCACCAACCTGGACGCGATGATCACCACCCTGGACGCAGTGATCACCACCCTGGACCCAGTGACCACCAACCTGGACCCGATGACCACCAACCTGGACCCGATGACCACCACCCTGGACTCGATTATGACCACCCTGGACCCGATGACCCCACCCTGCATCAACTCTTCGCAACGGTGTGGAACACTGGCCAAGTGCCCGCGGCATGGGGCGACGGAATAATAATTTCCTTGTACTAGGGAAAGGGCTCCCGTCTGGAATGCTCCAATCACTGTCTGTCCCCAGCAAGGCCTTCGCACATGTGCTCCTCTCCAGATTATAGCCCCTTTTAATGAAGCATCGTCGCCCCTAACAGTCAGGGTTCACATCTTCTCACTCCACCATCGTCGCCCCTAACATTCAGGGTTCACATCTTCTCACTCCACCATCGTCGCCCCCAACAGTCAGGGTTCACATCTTCTCACTCCATCATCGTCGCCCCTAACAGTCAGGGTTCACATCTTCTCGCTCCACCATCGTCGCCCCCAACAGTCAGGGTTCACATCTTCTCACTCCACCATCGTCGCCCCTAACAGTCAGGGTTCACATCTTCTCGCTCCACCATCGTCGCCCCCAACAGTCAGTGTTCACATCTTCTCGCTCCACCATCGTCGCCCCTAACAGTCAGGGTTCACATCTTCTCACTCCACCATCTTCGCCCCCAACAGTCAGGGTTCACATCTTCTCACTCCACCATCGTCGCCCCTAACAGTCAGGGTTCACATCTTCTTGTTTCACCATTCTCGCCTTCCGCCTCCTCACAGAACTGCACCACGAGTTTAACCGCCCTCTCCACGTCATCTACGTTGATCTACGGGCTGCCTTCGAGTCTGTGGACTGATATGCCCTTTGGAAGGCCGTACAATGCGTGGGTATCCCAGGCACTCTGCTGACCCTAAATTGAGGAGCTTCACAGTCACGCCAGCACCAAAATTCGGTTCGGGTGGGATCTCACAGAGGAGTTCTCTACATCATCTTGTGTCCGACAGGGCTGCGTCCTCGCCCCTGCATGCGACATGGACTAGAGCAACACAGTCTTCTGCACACAACCCAGGGATTCTCGTTGGCGACTCCTGGGTAACCGATCTCGTCTACACTGTTGACATCGTCATACCCGGTTACGATTCTCAGGCCCTGGTAGACCCCCTAGAGGGACTAGATCGATCGGCTACCTACCTAGGCTTGCACATTTTCTAGACAAAGACGAAAACCTCAGCAGGGGCCACTCTGTGTTGAGCATCACCGGGAACGACAACCCTGTTGCAGCTACTGAGGACTTCGTATACCACGGCAGTAGGCAGTCATTTGACGTACGCAGCAGTAACGACATCACCCGTAGGATGGGCTTAGCGGCTTCATCCACGCACTCGCTCCGCAGAGTCTGGTCCTAGCGAAGGCTCCCTGGAGACCAGGCTTTGTATTTACTCCACCAGCTTTGTCCTCATTCTCCTGTACGTCTCCACTTTTACACCAGGTCCAACAGCATCTTGATTCCAGCCACTTGCGCAACCAAAGGCGCATTCTCTGAATCGTCTGGCATGACGATTTCCAACAGTGAAGTAGTTCGACGTACTCAACTTGCAGGCATAGTCTCAACGATTGATCACCGTCGTCTCTCCCTTCGATCACGTTGCTCGCCTTTCCCGGGGAGTCCTAGCCTACGAGATGCTCCGACAGGATGTGGAGGCGAGTTACGGGAAGAAGCAGTCCTCATCCTGGAGACGTCATCGGGGCCGCCCTCGCAACGCATGGCTAAAACAGATCGCGACCTCTCCGATTGAACTGCTGACCGCCTGGGACGCGACCATCAGATGTGGTCATGGACATGTTGAAGCCAAGTGCTTCAGGGACAGCCTCTCCTGCACTTCCAGCCAGCTGGTTGGATACTCTTAGCGCATTGAACTGCCTTGAGAAGGATCTGGTGAGCTGAAACTTCCTGATCCTGTCGAACAACATGTCCAAACAGGGAAAGGCGACGTCCAGGACTTCTAATACAGTTTATGCTGCATTTACATCGCACTTATTTCTCAACAAACCTGCACCAACATTTGTGCACTTATTCTATCGCTTCTTCAGCGCAAAAACAGGCCCATTCGGGTAATTTTGTGTACGTCCGTAAGTTAGCTGTGTTGGTTCCAACAGTGATCACATTTGCCGGAAATGCAATAGATGCATTTTAATTTAGGCTAAACCCTGCGAACACTCTGCAGCTGTTACACTATATATCGCCACTCGCCTGTCAGCCCGAATCATTTTAGCCCGAATCATCTTAATTTAACGTCTTTATGCTGATTTAGAAGACTCTACAGAATCTGTTTACAACCAGTTTCTTGGAAAGGATGGGGGGGGGGGGGGGGTAACCGAAGTGCTAGTCCAACTTAATAGACTCAAATACCTGTGCTAAGTAGACCCGCAACCAGTTAGACGCCATCTATAGCTGCTCTTAACAGATCACCCGATGAAAGGAACATTAACCTGGGTAAATTTGTAACTTGAATTTGACTTCCCACCGAACAGCCGCGTAGCGCAGCTGTTAGTGCCCTGGCTTCGCATCTCAGTGGTCCTTGGTTCATTCCCCAGTTGAGGCGGAAATATTTTTTTCAGAACGCCTTACATGTCAGTCAGATACATCCGGATTCAGTTGCCTTTTCTAAGGGGGTCAGGTTTGCCTTTCCTCTGCAATCTCTATTCTCATAGCCAGAAAACACTAGTGCAGTCTGCTTCCATGGCCACCACTTGGGGTGGATTAGGGTCTTCATCAACTATGAGTCACTGGCTGCTATAAGCTCATTCAATGTGCTTCATCTTCAGAAATAAAGCATATTCATGATAAGAACATTGTGAAGAACCCTCTCATAAAAACAGTCACAGATATGGCTTTCTTCAGGCCATTGATGTGGTGAATGCCCGATCATCATTGGAGGAGAAGAGGAAGAAGATAAAGAAGAAGACGAAGAAACAAAAATAAAGAAGGAAAAGAAAAAAATAGAAGACAAGAAGAAAGAAGAAGGAGAAGATAAAGAACAAAATTGTTGTTGTTGTTTAATACCCACAATGAGTAAGTTTTGTGGGGCCCTGAAATCGGCGTTAAGTGACGAGTTGTAGTAGTTTTCCACATCCTGATCATGCTAATGAAGGTTTATCGCGGTTCTCCAAGCGGTTATGCGATGCTTGGCTTCATCTGCGTGTCGCTCACTACAACGGGATCGCATCACTCCACATCTCATCAGCCAGAATGCCTTGAAAACAGCCTGTTTCCAGGGAACATTACATGGAAGAGATATAGTGATTTTGGTCAGTATGTTGTGCCTGACTGAACTATCGTCTTAGTTTCACTAAAGATAAAGAATAAGAAGGAATATAATAATAATACGAAGAAGAAGAAGAAGAAAAAGAGGAAGGAAAAGAAGAAAAAGAAAAGAAAGAATATAAAGAGGATCCAATGCCGCTGTACTCCAGAAATGTAAGTGGCGTGTTCAAATGAAACCGGATCTAACTGCAACAAATAAACATATGTCAGATGCGCATGATGACGTCACTTGTAGTGTATACAGCCCAAGTTTGCAAAAATTCTTTTATCGTCCGACTCGTAGCTTCCTCAGCAGACCGTTCAAAACATGGTGGGTGTGATACGGAATCCGTCCAGAGTTGACCAGGGAGCAGTAATTCGGTTTCTAACAACTGAAGGATGTCGACCAGTTGACATTCATCGCAGAATGCAGGCAGTGTATGGTGACAAAAAGGTTCCGAAGACAACAGTGAAGAACTGGACAACGATGTTTAAAGAAGGACGTGAGTTAACGAACGATCTTCGGAGACCAGGTCAGGCGCATATTGTTGCGTCAGAAGATGCCATCGCCAAAATTGATGCAGTAATTTGGGAAGACCGTCGCCGGAGTTAACGGTCGCTAGCAGGGGAATTCGCTGTGTCGCTAGGGACAGTTCCAATAGTGGTTAGCAAGAAACTGAAATATCAGAAGGTGTGTTCACACCAGCCATATTTTCAACGGTCTGCTGAAAAAACTAGGAGTCGGAGGATAATACAATTTTGCAAACTTGACGCTTTGTATGTGCTGTATACACCAGAAGTAACGTCATCTTGATCTTGACCTTGATTACCCGTTCTTTAGCGTAGCTGCGGGTCTCAACTTCTTCTCAAGTGGACGCTCTTAGATCACGGAATTCCAGTGCATGGTAAGTGCTCCTCTAGATGCATCTCTGGTGTTGCAGCGTACAGCAAAGGAGTCTGACCAACGCACTGGAGGACTTCCCCTAGGTATCTTCTTACCTCGGGGATACCAGACTGCTGTCACTGTGCTCCATCGACCATCGTTTCGTCGCAACATCTGACCTATCTACATTTTGCCTTGTCTGCATGGATTATCGCATCCCTTACTAGGGACAATCGTCTTGCGTCAGAATTGTTGAGACCTTGCATTCGTTGGTTCCGGACAGTGATTCCGACCAATCGTCTCTCAAGGAAGGCCTGGGTAACTCTCACTCTGTTCTCTAGTGATTTTGTTAGTGTCCATGTGCTAGACTGCCGAGACGTGGACCTCAGCAATAGAGATACCAAAGTTAAACGACAAATAAAAAGGCAAGAACAATTGAGTGAAACACAGTTTGGTCCCCAAATACCCAAGTGTAAAGTTGAAATGAGATACACTGTCATGAAACAAAACGAAAGATATAAGCGAGAAATAATATCATCCGAAAATAGAGTAACAAAACATGGGTTCCCCTCAAGATGGGACCTATGAACATATAAGCACTTCCGATGTGTTTCTCCGTAGCTGATTACACCGCCCCAGTTTGGAACAAAAACTCTCGTATGTCAAACTTATTGATACAACAATAATTGAGACTGACAGGAGAGTTACAAACGATCTGGAAAAATACACCCTATAATCGGTGAGGCTCTTCCACAGACGCGATGAAATTAGGCATCATAAATGGAAACAGAGAAACAGGCACACGATCCAAGTCATCCTATGTTTGGACACCAGGTGCAGTGCACAAGACTGAAAGCTAGGCGTTTCTCACAGTTAACACAGCCTAAATAGACTAGTCCTGGAAAACGCCGCACTGAAAAATGGGTCGAGCTGTGGGAGGAACCTGAGTCTGGACACCACCTGCCTTACACAACATGGAAGTAATTAAATACTTGTAGATTCCAAACTAGTGTATGACGATACAGGAAGAACCTAATACAGAGATGTGGATACAGGGCTGTTGAGACATGCGACTGGGAATCATGATATCATCTGATGGGCGCAGCGGTCCCGATATGTCTAGGAAGATCGTACTAGCCTCGTCTGCTGCTATGCACGATCTCCGACGTGTGTGGAGAAATGGCAAGATCTCCCTTGGGACAAAAATCCGGATCTACCAGTCCTGCGTTGTTTCGGTCCTGCTCTATGGCTCCGAAACCTGGACATTGCTGAAACACAACATGTCAAGACTAGATGCCTTTCACATGCCACAACCAGCGACGTATCCTGGGTATCCGATGGCATGACAACATCCGCAACGTGGAGGTCTCCTCTAAAACAGGCCTCCTCCCAATCTCAGAAACACTTGACCGCCACTGAGTTTTTTTGTTCTGCCATGTTGTACGGCTGGACCAGGAAACCCCGACACATAAGATACTCCACAAGTCGTTCCTCCGCACCAAAAGCCTTACCTCTGACTAGATGGAGGCCCGGAAGAGACCGTTCCAGCACAGTATGGCTACAACTGATATCGACCTTCACCTCCGCGCTGGACGAGACCCAAAAACCAAGCCGTAGCAGTGGGTCATGCATTTGGCCGACCGACACAACGGGCATCAGACGCCTAAGCGAATATTATTATTATTATTATTATAATTATTATTATTATTTCTGTGAATCAACACAGGACCCAGACCACCTGATGATCTGCCCAAACCTTTTGAAAACACCAAATATGTATGTCACGTTGAAAGGGAACATCAAGGCAATCCAGGTGACTGGACATTGGAAACATGATGTCTGGCGTGGTACCCAGAACAGGGGGAGCTATTAGGTACTATCCTTTTAAAAAAAGATAAAAGAAAGATATTAGCGGACAATTTTCAAGCCGAGGACTGGTGATTATAGGTTGAAATCCAATCTTTTCAACAAATTAATAATCATACACAGAGGCATGTACCCATGTAAGGCTTACAGGCAAAGAGTAAAACATGTCCACAACGTGTCAGCTCCAAGAGAGAAGCAGAGTGACATCTTGTCTTTCTCCATAACGATCCATTCTGAATCGTGCCCTTGACTTGCTCGTAGCCACTGCTGGCATGCCCTCTGTGCCGTTTCATGCTAGTTCAACCACCACTCCCAGCATTCCAAGCTTCACGCAATCTAGGTAGACAGTCCGTATACACAGTCAAATGTGATGTCCTCACCATGTTGAGCCGCCGACCAGGGCAGTTTTCCGTGTTGTAGCCGCTTGTGTGCACTGAGTTGTCTCCAGTAGTCTTGACATATGTATTGCCAGATAGCTCGGGACCAGAGAGCGAGGTCGATAACCAACGCAATTACATTCTCACCGTAATCCAAATACAGCGCAAGTTGCATCATAAAGATACATCCGTCTGTTGTTGTCGCCATCATGGGCAACTAACTAACTAACTAACTAACTAACTAACTAACTAACTAACTAACTAACTAACTAACTAACTACCAGCTATTATGCGTCAACAGTGAGAGTTGAAACTTTAGTGGGGACCAACCCAACCATCAATGTCGTCCTGGCGTACATTCATAAGACACGAAAAGAAATTTAGTTGAAAGTAAGGCATATGGTTACTGTTGGTATATGTAGCTCGCTGGTTGTACACACTCTTAATCCGTCACCTGTAGTACCGCATTACTTTGAATTCAAAGTTGCCAATTTAACGATTGCAGTGTCGTTATTAACAATTTTAAATAAGGCGAGGCTGTGGCAGCACTGTGGATTAAAATAACTATTTAGGTTTTGGTTTTTGTCTTAATGAAAATAATTATTAACAATTATTAAATATTTAATATTTAACTACGGCCAATCTGAAATTACTTGGGACAGTCCCCTTTGTCCAAATATAATGTTTTCACTAAATGCGCTTTTGGCGCCAGCCAATCACTCGTTTGAATGCCATAACCAGGACATCATTCCCTGTAACTTTGTTTTAAATATCTACTCACGCCATATCTAGCTATCTGCTAACGGCTTTCAGAAGCGATATTCCAACATAATTTACTGTACTTATTTTCCCACTACTTGTGCTCGCGGGGAGGGGAGGAAGTTATCTGAGAACTGTGGTTTACGTTCCAGCGATCAGAATACAGATCTAGCATGACCAAAAAGCCTGAACGCAGAAGAGGAAGAAGAAGAAGGAGAAGAAGAGGTAGGAGAAGAAGAAGAAGAAGAAGAAGAAAGAAGAAAAAGAAGAAGAAAAAGGAGAAGACAAAATATACACAACTTAGCAACTTTATGGGATCAAGACGCTGAGCAGCGCATGAGCTGCAGTGGTCAGCGACCCATAACTGACTGCTAGCGTCAGGGCCAGCGAATCAGAGCTGCCAAGACCCTTCTACACCTCCCCGCGGTGATCCTGGATAACAGGCTGCAGCAGGGCAGACTGGCTAAGGAGAAGGGATCTAAGAGGGAATGCTAACCCGGTACTCAAAAAATGCTTGCTGAAGTCGGATGTGTTAGACCGAAAGGTGCAAATATCGCAGTCAAGCTGTAAACTACGACACAACTCATTCCGTTCTCTGGACTACATTCTGCTACTTAAGCCCTTTCAGGGTTTGGTAACGGGAGATTGAGAACGAACGAAGAAGAAGAAGAAGAGCAACTTTATACTGGTTCAGAAGACTCAACAGAGTCTGTAAACAACCAATTTCTTTTACCTTCACTCGATCTTAAAAATAACTATGCGTGGTCCAATCTATTCTTGAATGCATTAATTGACCCTTCCTTTACTATTTCCTGTGGCAATGCATTCCAAGCATTCCCAACTCTTTGACTAAAAAAATATTTCCTGGTATCTAATCTGGACTTTTCTTCAATTAATTTGTGACTGTGCCCTCTTGTTTTTGTACTAGGCTTTTTCAATGACATAACCATTTATCCTTATTATTTTTGTTTGCATAATAATGCAATTATAGTGAAATTAGCTTTACTCACATTGCATGTATAGCCTTGTTTAATTTTGCTGCATCATCTGTCTGCTACCAATATGTCTTTGCCGGAGTGTCTAGATAATCGTTTAGTACGGGTTAAAGATTCAGTACAGTGAATGATCCGACAGTATCCAACAATTCATGGCTGGCTGCAAGCAACTAAGTCAGCGTACAACAGCTGGCCATGACCCTAATTTCGCCTTCAAACGGCGGTCCTGGAAACAGGCTGCACTAGTGTAGTCTGACTAAGAGAATAGGGATCGCAGTGACACCATTATCCAAATAAATTGCACGTTAATTTGGAATGATGTTCTACCAGTTTATTCTTGTTCCAACTCGATATTTCTTGAAAATAGACTGATTTAAACTTGGAAAAATGTTTGTTGGTCACTTTCTTCTATCTTGTTTTGTTCTTTCGTATCTTTTCTTTTCTGGACTTTTGTCTTCGCCAGTCTCCCACAGTTTGGTAGTTTACCCGGATCAGACAGCCTTTAAAAAAAATCTGTATAAGTAGGGCAGTTATGCTGGATATGTTATGGTGTTTCCATGGGTGCTCCACAATCGCAGATGGCGGAATCTCTGTGACCCATTTTGTGGAGGTGGGCCTTAAGTCTGCAATGTTCCGTTATGAGTCTGAAGATCTTTGTTTGCCAATCTCTGCCAAGTTTGTCTATGCTGTCATTTTCTGTCTTGTATTCTTTGTGTTGGTCTCTCCGTTCCATTTTCATGCATTGTTTGATGAGTGTATTTGTTTTTTTATAGCTCTATTGATCGCAAATCTGCGCGCCGCTACTTCCGGCTTTTGGAAACTCAGCTGCTTTCTCTTTTCCAAGGATCCAGCAGTAGGCCGAAATCCACTATAGGTCTTGATCTGTTTTTTGAATCAACAATCTTCTTCTTCTTCTCCATACGCTGAATCAACAATCTGATTATGTATTTTATTTTGTGTGAGAGTATATCTTGTTTGGGGCTTGAGATGGCGTGGAGTATGCTCATGGAGTCTGTTAGAATAACCATTTTCCTTGCAGTCTGTTTTGACTGATAAGAATGTGAGCTGCTGCATGACAGCTGTTGCTTTAACTTCTAAAATTGGTACAGGTATCTTCTGCTGGTATAGAGTAATGTTCAGTGTCGCCGTTGGAGTGTGTGATTTAGATTTCACTGCCTCCTCTTTTCTTTCGCTCACTGAGCCGATCCATATGTGTACACATTACAGGAGTAGCTAGAGTACTGTCCCATGAGCTTTCTGCAGAACGTGACATTTTTTTCTGTGGCTCACTTTTCTTCGTTATCTCTGGAACCCCCAAGATTATTTGGACTCGTCCTGGCTCCGTATCCATGTTTCTGGAATGAGTGATTCGCACTTTTCGATTGCGGTTTCAAGGATGTCCGCATGTTTTATGTGGATTTCTTTGATGGTTGAAACTTTTCCTTAGTAGTCTGTTTTTAGTTCTCTCTTGGAACTTCAGGCGTATAGGGTGATCGTGTAGCCTCTTAAATTGATCAAACTGAGTAATGGATTTTTATTTTCTCCTAGATTCGAAGGGTGCAATATATGCTGTTTTCCTTAGATCTGTAATAGGACAGTTCTGAAACTCAAATTTTGAACTCGGTCCAATTTTCCTTTGCTTGTTTTGTCCTTTGTTGCCAAAGTGCTTGAGGCATATTCCATGATTAGTCTGATAGGACCAGTGTAGACTTGTTTGGAGATTTTTTTGTTTACCCCCCATATGTACCAGCCAGTTTGTTCATCAACGAGAACTTTTTTATGATCTTTGTTCTGATATTTTTCTATATTTGGCTTCCAGGTGAGTCTCGAGTCAAATGTAACTCCAAAGAACGTAGGTGTGTCCAACTGGGGTTTTGTTGGTTTCCCATCTTTTTCGTTATTGTCTCTTTTTGTAGGGGAGAGTAAAAAGAGAGTGGTTCAGGTTTTGGTGAAGTTTATTTTCAGTCCCCACTCTCTTGTCCAGCTTTCCATCTTCTCCTAATGTCTTTTGGAGCATGTCTGAGTCTACTTTTGCATGTTATGGGGTTGTCCATACAGCGAAGTCATCTGCTAGTAGGCTCTTTGAGACGTGCTGATGGCAGTATTTAGGGATGTTGTTTAAGTATATCAAGAAGAGAGTAGGTGCTATTATACTTCATTGTGGCACTCCCTCTCTCTTAGCTTGACTTACCCGCTGGCATAGTTGCCCAATTTAACCCTGGCAGATCTTTGGACGAAGCAAATTTTTATCCATGAGAAAATGTTGTTGGTAATTCCCGCTTGGAGAATCTTCAGCTTCAGGTCTTCTCTCCAGGTAGTATCGAAGACTAGGTAGAGATAAAAAAAAAATGGCTAGAACTTTTTTTTTTTTTTAAAGGCGTTTTTTTAAATGTCATGTGTCAAATACTTTAATGGTTCTTTGTGCTGCATGTATCCTGTTTGAGTTGGTTCGAATCTGAGTTGGTCCCAAGGTACCAGATGAGACTTTTATTTATCAGTCTTTCCATCAGTTCCCCAACACAGCTAAGGAGACTGACGGCATGTAGGTTTTGGGATATAGTTTGTCATTTCCTGTTTTAAGAATAGGTTGAATGTGATCCTCCTTCCAGAATGCTGGAACAGTACCATTGGGCCATTTCTGTTTAAACATTCCAAAGAGGAACCTTTTGCTTATGAGGCCGAGATGTTGGAGGAATTCATATGGGATACTTTAATTATTGAACGTGATCTACTTTTATGTGTGCAAAACATACTGTTTTTAGTGTCCAATAGAATAATTTATATTAAATCATTGAAAAGTAGTAATTTGTGTTTGAAAGTTGTACTGTTCTTTATTAGTTATTACACATATTAACATAACTATTTATTTTATATATACAAATTTGAATCTTGAACAAAACACACTCAGGCAATTTAGCAATTTTACTTACCATGTTGCGATAACACAAGCAGACGCCTGGCTGCACGAAAATAGAGAAAAAGCTATATATTTTGTAGCTTTCTTTTTTCTGTACTATTGCAATTTAAAAAAAAAAAAATACTAAATTTGGAGTTGTGGTATTGAATTACATGCTTGGAAAATAAATATATCAGATTATCTTCGTCAGAGTAACAGATTTAGAGAACGACTCGGAAAACTTGCCAATAGACATATAAGAAAACAATAACTACCCCCTGCATGCAAAGGTGGCTTTTACATTTGCATATCAACATGGAGGTCTCAAATAAACACCAGCTCTTGTCATCTTTTCACAGTTGATAGAAACATGGTTATATTCGGAGATATTTATTTTGATTAAAATCTTAGAGAAGGAACAGTCATATCAGGTAGATGTTTTTCCTCATTTGTGTGAACATAATACATATTCTTTACTTGTTAATCCAGGAAACCGATCACGTTAGTTAGAAGATTCTATATAAAAAAGTTATGAAAATCGGAAATCGAAAAGTGAAAAGGACTGTTTAATCGCCAATCCCATATCGGCGAGATCAGATGTGACACACGTGTGACACAGGCAGTGATGATGTCAACAGCTATGCTATCCCAGGTACAGGTCGTGTAATAAATTAGTTACAAAAACGCTGATCTATAAGTTATAGTATAACAATGCCATGAAAAACGGACGTAGAGTCGAGTATCAGTGAGTATGTTACTCACTTTACAGTTTAGTGTTAGTTGATTAGAGACGATTTCACATATGATAGTCTACTCTGACGAGAAGGACAATCAACAATGGAATGTTTAAATGTTTGTAAATACATTGTTAACTTTATTAATGATCGCGGGACATGAAATCGATTGATCATTTTAAAAATAGATCTACGTGTTTGGTAAAGTGAATTGACTTTCAGTTAGAAATTGCGTAGTTCTATGGAGATTTTCAGATTGTTTTTTTTAATATGATCACATGCTAGTCTTAGTTACTCTTAGTCTATACTTGAATAAAGAATGTTCTGTTTCACTGTTTGTGTTTGCGTGCATCAGCCTTAAGGACACGGGAGAAACATAACTTGTTTATTTAGTATAATACTTAATAGTAATACCACCACTCTCTGACTAAAAAAAATATTTCCTAATATCTAATCTGGACCTCTCTTTAATCAGCTTGTAGCTATGCCCTCGTGTTATTAAATACTAAACAGTGGCTCAACTAAACAGTATAGTTGAGTATAGTTCATATAGTTAGGCGATTTACAATGAGTGGCACATTAAATATCGGAATAGTCTAGATGAAACAAAATGTGGTTAGTCAAGTGAAATACATCTCTTAGTAAGACAGCCTCGATATACAAAAAATATTTCTCTTAATGTTTTCCTATAAATCAGTACTATATTATATGATGATTTCACTTGCAATCACTGAATACCTCTTCTCAAATGTAATTTGAGTGCGGATCAGATTTAATCTTACATTTAACAAAGTGAATGTAGTCTGTGTTCATCATTGTCACAATATTTTGAAGATTGTTATCCTTCAATGTGAGCACTCTAGTCCCATCAGACACAACATACTGACCAGGAGATCACGCCAGGGTCACGCACAATACACTGACCAAGCCCACAACCTGTCTTCCATGTAGCGTTCTTTGGAAACAATCGGTTTTCAAGGCAGCCTGGCTGACGAGATGTGGATCGATGGGAGCCCCATAGTCATGAACATAACGCAGATGAAGCCAAGCATAGCACAGTCATCTGGAGGGCCGCGGTCCACCTTCATCAGCATGCTCAGGATGTGAGGAAAGCTACTACAACCCACCACTTAACTCCCTTTTCACGGCACACAAAAGAGTGGACTTACTCATTGTAGGCATTAAACAATAACAACGTCCTTCAATGTCTTATATCCATCTTCAGTGATTATAGGATAATAGAGACTTTAACCCTCTTTTGCAAGAGGTACACACACGTCTTCTTTATGTGATGTAATGACTGGTGGAGCAACAAAATATTTCAACAATTTTCTGTTAGCAATCTTGTTGTGGACTTATATGCCACGATGATAAATTGTTCCTTTTCCCAGCTGTTATATTAATCTATTTCTCAATTATCTAGTAACTGCTGACAGATTAATATAGTTCCATATGATGCTTGACTACAGGTACTGCTATATTGTTAATGGTTAAGTTTTATGTCGTTTGACTATAGGTACTGTTCAATTGTTAATGGTCAAGTTTTCTATGACGCTTGACTACAGGTACTGTTCTTCTTCGTTGTTTGTTCTAAAATTCCCAATACCTAGGTAAAAACTATTTTGCATGTAGCAGGATGTTGTCAGGAGAACGGAATGTGTTGTGTCATAGTTTACAGCTTGACTGCAATATTTGCACTTTTTGGTCCACCACATCCTGACTTCAGCAGGCATTTCTGGGTACTGTGTTAGCCTGTCCTCTTCGATACCTTCTCCTTAGCCAGTCTGCCCTGTTGGAGCCTGTTTTCCAGGATCAGCATTTGAATCTGTAGAAGGGTCTTGCCAGCTCTGGTTCATTGGCCATGATGCTAGCAGTTAGCTTTGGGTCGCTGACAGCTGCAGCTAAACACTGTTCAGCACCTGGATCCCAGGTACTTTTCAATAGTTGAAGGTACTTTTTCAGTGGTTAATTTTAAGTTTCCTTTCAGTCTTTACTATATAGATACCGTTCATTTGTTAATGGTAAGTTGTTTTCTATAAGACTTGACTATATAGATACTGTTTATTTGTTAATGGTAAGTTTCCACAAGACTTGTTTATGCAGAGGCTGCTAAAAAGTTACTGTTATTTTCCTTGTGATTCTCAATAATGTAAACTCCAGGTATCCTTGGGGAATGTCTTAGACAGAGGGATGTGACCATATGTAATAGAATTTTATGTTCCCTTTTTTTTTTTTAGAATGAAGCGCGTTTGTGATACTTTCAATGTCAATGTTAACATTATGATTAGTCCTCTTGTTTTCCAAATTCATTTCCAAAAATGTCTGTAAATCTGTTTCTTTCTGCTTTCCATTTTGATTTTTTTGTCAATCCTGTTCATGATTACCAAAATCAACTGCTAATTGTTTGGGAATGTGGTTTCCAATTGTTTGTTCTTGCTTTGATTCTATAGGTGAGTTCATTGACAATTTATTTGAAGCTTTTCAGATTCCAAATTGAAAAATTATTAATTTGACTACTTTTTCGTTTTCATCTTGTTCTGTCTTCTTATTTCATTTCTGGGCTCCTGTTTTATGATAAAACATTTTTGAGAGGTGATTTTTTTTCTTTCAAACCTGCTGGGGGGGGGGGGGGGGGGTGGAAAGGGGGGGGGAGTCTCACTGTCTCTGGCAATTTTCTTTATGGACTTCCCCCTCGCTTTCTGATTTCATGTTTTTCTCGTTAAATGCATATATCAAGACTTTTATTTTAGGTTGGCCCACCCTGAATTAGTGCTTCAGTTCAACCAATCAATCCAACTCTTATATTCATCTTTGTAATGTCCTGGGGCTCAACCAGTGTCTACTGATTACGTGTGCTCAATTCAAAGAATTTAAGAGACCATTAATATTTTCAATCCGCTATCAGCTAGCCTAGGAAGGAAGACTAACGTCTGGTCAGGCACAACATACTGATCAGACATGTTAGTCAGGTTCAGGCAATATATACTGGCCAAGACCCTCACTTCAGCTTCCTAGTAGCCCTCCCTGGAAACGGGCTGTTTTCATGGCTGCTTGGCTAATGGGGTGAGGGATTGACGTGATCCCCTTAGTAGTGCGCAACACGCAGATGAAGCCAAGCATAGCACAACCGCCTGGGGGACCCCGGTTCACGTTCATCAGCACGCTCTGGATGTGAGGTAAGCTACTGCAACCCGCCATTTAATGTCCTTTTCAGGGCGCACAAAAGAGTAAACCTACTCATTGTGGGCATTTGAAACAACAACCACCAGCTAGCCTCACTAAGTCTACTCCCTGTACTGCTAATTTATTAGTCAAGGTCTAATCTAATTCTCACATACTTATTGGGTTAATTAATATTGCCGCCATGGAGAAGTTTTTGAACAATAACAAAGAAATATCTGAACTTTTATCCCTTAAAATTGTTTGTAACAGACATGGCTCTGTCATAGTAGTAGTGGTCATAGTGGTAGCAATGGTAATAGACTAGTATTAGTGGTAGTAATAGTCATAGTAGTAGTAGCGGTGCACTAACATGTAATATAGGTTGCAGTTAAAATTTTGGCTTCTGGGTCTCATTTTAGGCTTTGAGCGCGGGTACAGCATATCCCTGTACCTCCCTCTAATAAACCTAGGGTTCAACCAAGTCTAAGGGGCCAGGCCAAGCACTACTAGCTTGACTCTGGTAAAAATGCGCTGTATTGGAACCCCCAGGGAAAGAAAAGAGTGGAAAGGTTAAGGAAAACCTGATGAAAAACAGTGAAAGAACAGACCAAGGCAACTGGAGCCTTATGGGAAGAATATGCTTAATTTAATAGGAATAGGTGGAAAGGAAGACTAACACCTGGTCAGACAAAACATACTAATCAGACAAGTTAGTCAGGGTCAGGCAAAATATACTGATCAAGACCCTCAACTCGGCTTCCCTGTGGGCTTTCTTAGAAACGGGCTGTTTTCATGGTAGCCTGGCTAACAAGGTGAAGGATCAACATGCTCCCCGTAGTAGTGAGCGACACGCAGATGAAGCCAAGCATAGTGCATCCGCTTAGAAGACCCCGGTTTACCTTCAACAGCCAACTCGGTATGCCAGGAAAGCTACAAAACAAACCGATAATAAATGTGCTTTTTAGGGCGCTCAGAAGGGTAAATCTACTAATTGTGGGCATTCCTTCAACACCAAATAGGAATCGGTACAGAGTGACCAGGTCTGAACAATGTTAAAATGGAATCGGAAGGTAGAGTTAGACCCTAATCTTCTCTACAGCTTTTACTCTCTTTGTTAACTTTGTGGGGGAGGGGGGTTTAATATGGCTGAAGAATAAAGGCCTCTTGTCACTGCAGTCACAGTGAAATGTACAGGTTAGGTTTTCAATCCCCCACCCCAAAGAAGAAATCTTATCCTAAGGTTTTGAATTCCTGTCCCCTAGGTCAAGAGACAAATATACTTTCAGCTCGACCACCAGCTCTTCTAAGATCCCCAATGCACGATTATCTAAAGAACTAACTTCCTCTTGTCTCTTCTCTGTCCCATCTGAAGCACAGGGACACCAGTGCAGTTAATCTCCTTATAGGAAGTTCTTACATATCTTCTGTTAATGTTGGTTTCTGTAGGTATTAATTTTGCAGGATGAAGGTTTCTAGCCCCATCTTCGCCCCTCTTTGTTGATTTGTTTGCGCCATGATAGGAAAGTTACTGTGGGTATGTTCTTTTCTCACCAATAAACCACTTTAACGTAGATGATGAATTCTAAAAGTTTCTATAATGTCCCCTGTGATTCTAGATAGCTTTTGAAGTTATGTTTGATTACTTCGCCACACACACTCTACATGTCATGTATCATATTACTGTATCAATTTACGCACGCTACTGCAGTCAACGATTTTTACAAACATGGATTGTTAATGTCTACTTGATCAGCCGATAGAGACTTGTACCAAGATTAGCAAATTGGTACTCTATTGTGATAAATGCTTCATTTAGTAAGGGAGTTTATGTGGAGAGAAAGTCAGATAACAAAACATATGTTTATGTTAACAATGGTGCTCATCATCATTTCTTCTTTTCCTTCTTTGTTCATTCTGAAAAGGAAGTTTGCTATATAAAGCAGTTTACAGCGAAGCAATCTGTGAGGGCAATACCCGCCGCAGTCTTTGAGGATGAAAAAATGGGTGAATGGTTTCGCACATCTGTCGGCCTAAGACAAGGATGCATACTCTCCCTGACACTCAACATGTTCCTAGAAAGAATTATGAGTGATGCTCTTGAAGATCATGTTGACACCGTAACGATAAGGGATAGAACCATTACCAACTTACGCATTGTGGATGACATTGACAGGCTGGCGGGTACGGAGACAGAACTTCAGGAATTGATCAGAAGACTGGATGTAACAGCAGAGGATTATGGCATGGAGATAATGCAGAAAAGACAAAGTTGAGGACCAACAACACTGAAGGAATCAACACTGTGATCAACGCAAACGGACAGAAGCTTGAAACGGGGAACTGCTTCAAATATCTGGGCTCAGCGAATAGTGGTGAGGGATCAAAACCAGAGGTCCTGGCCAGAATATCACAAATAGCATCAGCGTTTGCAGGATTGAAACATATATGAAAATATAAACGACTCTCTCGCCAAAAGGTCAGACTAATGAGCTCGCTGATTCTTTTGATATTCCTATACGCCTGCAAAACAGGAAATATTACAGCAGACCTCCAGAGTAGAATCCAGGACATGGAGTTGAGATGATTTAGAAGACTTCTAAATATCACCTACAAAGACCGTATCACAAATGATGAAGTACGACGCAGAATCGAGAATGCAAGTGGACTGTACGACGGCATCCTCACAACGATCAAAAGGCAAAAACTAGCTTGGTATGGCCACACATCGAAGTCCAATGACTTGCAAATACCATACTGCAAGGCACAGTACATGGCAAGCGAAGGCTAGGACGTCCGAGAAAACAATGGAAAGACAACATCTGTGAATGGACTAATCTACGACTCGAGGAGGCACAAAAAGCAACTGCAGACAAAGAAGGATAACGCAGACTTGTGGAGGATTCAGCAGAGGTGCCCCAACAATCTAAAGAGGTCGCAGGATGAACTGAACAGCGAAGCTGTGCCTGTTGGCCAGACACATCATATTTCAGCGCTGCTATTTTGAAATGGGTTTGCCTTCCCACTTCAATCCCTAATCTCTTAGCCAGCCTGCATGGTTGCAGTCTGTGTCAGGGTCGTTGCGTGGAGGGGGAATAAAGTCTTCATCAGTTATGAGTCACTGACTTTGAATCTTGCAGCCAGCTATTAGTCATTGGCTGGTGTCAGCTGGTTGATTGCTGTATATTTCGGCCCCATCATAATTTATGTGCCATTCTAGATAACGGAGTATAGGTACAATACTGTAATTGGTTTACCATAATCAGCTTTTAGGGAATCCTGCATCCATTTGTTTGCAGTGTGTGGTTTCGAGGCAATGGTTTCTTCCTATCATGGCATAAAAAGGCCCAAATGTGACCCCTCTATTGATCCTTGATATCTGAGATTCTACTGTACAGAGGGTGCCGTATCTCTGTGGTGACAGGCACGTACCATTTGGTCCCATGCTTCAATTGAAGCCCAAATAGCTGACTTGATTTAATCACTTCTCTTTTACTATTGGGTATAGGGATAATTTTTTCCTTTTCACTTAATAGTTTTTACATGATGGATTTGATTAGTCAGCCTAATGCCCCAACTGTCAAAATTAATCTTGGTATCTTGTCTTTTTCTGGATTCCTTGGTTGATGGCTGAGGAAACGTTAAGAAACCATCAGATCTGATGATGTCTTTCAAGATGGCAGTACATATTCATATGGTGCCCAGCTTGGGTTAATGATTTCGATTTCAACTTTAGTTGGGCTCCACCAAGTTTTAGGCCAACCTTACTTTTATCATTCTTCTGGGGTCCCTATCATGGCAGCTTTATCATGATCTATTATGAATGATGCTTGTAATGCATTGCCACAGGAAATAGTGGAGGTAGTGTCAATTAATGCATTCAAGAATAGACTGGATCACATGGGTATTTTTAGATCAAGTGAGTGTAAAAGAAACTAGTGCACAGACTTTGCAGTCTTCTAAATCAGTATACGTTAAGAGTACATCAGAGGCCATTGGCAATCCTCTCCCAGCAAGTTCGATCTAGAGGTACCCTTTTTGCCTGTATCTAGTTGAGATACAGGGTTCGAAGTACATTTTGGCAGTCTCTTCTCCAGGTGTTTCTTGGTATACCTCTCTTCTCTTGTGGATTCCATGTCAAGGCCTGTTTGGCCACATTTGATGGTGTTTTTTGTAGCGTGTGTTCTCATAAATCAGTGCCACTTTTGAGGCATAGGCCATTGACAACCCTCTTCCAGCATGTTCGATCTTGGGGTCCCTTTCTGCCTCTCTCCAGTTGAGGTCCAGAGACGAAAATTCATTTTTACAGTATCTTCTCCAGGTGTTTCTTGGTATACCTCTCTTTCTCTTCTCCTGTGGATTCCATGACAGGGCCTGTCTGGTCACGTTTGTCCTATCCAACTTCATTTCCCATGTTTGATCTGTTGATATTAAGAATACATCGTCGAGTCTATTCCAGCATAAACTAATATGGTGGTGTGCATCTTGGCTGCTCCGAGGAAGCAGTTCTTACTTGGTAATGAGGTAAACGACAAACATAAAATCTGTTACATCTTCACTATGCGGATACATGTCCAGTATCATCCTTCGTACGCTGTCAGACGTCGACTCGAATTTGTTCATCCTGAGACTGTCGGCACTGCCACAGATTTTGTCTAGTGTCGGCACTGCCACAGATTTTGTCTAGTGTCGGCACTGCCACAGATTTTGTCTAGTGTCGGCACTGCCACAGATTTTGTCTAGTGTCGGCACTGCCACAGATTTTGTCTGGTGTCGGCACTGCCACAGATTTTGTCTGGTGTCGGCACTGCCACAGATTTTGTCTAGTGTCGGCACTGCCACAGATTTTGTCTGGTGTCGGCACTGCCACAGATTTTGTCTAGTGTCGGCACTGCCACAGATTTTGTCTAGTGTCGGCACTGCCACATATTTTGTCCGGTGATGGCCACATGTTCTTTCTCTGGTCCTCGTGTTTTGCACAATTTAGCAGCAGATGTTCAGGGGTCATTCCCCCAGTACCACAGTTGCACTCGTTAGTAGCACCTATCTTCATTTTATTGAATAGAGGGTACTCAGACTATTGGGGCATGTGCGGAATCTGAAGACCACCGCCTGCTGACTTCTGTTTTACTGGAAATAAGCATCCTTTTTGTGTGTGTAGACAGTATGCCCTGCTTCCCATTTGTCCATGTATCTGGCCCTAATAAACCTTTTGAACTCTTCGTAGGTCACACTAGAATCTGGTTGCGATAACCTTCCACCTTCTTTCGCCGGTCTCCCTGCCTCTTCGTTGCTTTAAATGTTACAGTGGGATGGGACCCACTGTACTAAAACTTCTAGATTTCGACTGCTGGCAAAGTTGGTAGAGTACTGATCTTAGGTCATTTAGGTCTGCATTTCTCTGGCTCTTTAGCGCTAAAGACTGATATGACAATAATGAACTACACTTAAAACATTGTGCAAAGTATGGTAATCGGTCGAACGAAGTGGATGAAATTTTTTGCTGCATTGAAAGATGTCAACATGTGGGATGGTCACTGGTGGCTTTCATCCATGGATTCACAAAGTGCTGCAGACAAATTACGTATACATCAGGTTTCACAAATTGTAACCACAATGACACGCCGTGTGACACATGAGAATACACTAGATTTTATTTTAAATATTTTTATATTTGTTTGCCTCATTAGTTTCTACTGGCGGAGGCGCGTCTATTCCACCCCAGACCGTATTCAATTGGGCGATATTAAGACGCACATAACAGTGCCTGGATGTGTGTTGCGTCTGTATGTACCTATGCTAGGTTTGTGCGCTCTCAGAACCCAGCCCAACCAAAGTGCAATGGAAGGATCTCGCCCTGAGGGCGCGTGGAAAAGTTGTGCAAATCAGTGCTATCAACCTTTTTATACCTGGCGCCCACTTTTATAACTTTTGCGAGGGTCAAGTTTCCTTTCCGCCCACTTTTATAACTTTCGCGAGGGTCAAGTTTCCTTTCCGCCCACTTTTATAACTTTCGCGAGGGTCAAGTTTCCTTTCCGCCCACTTTTATAACTTTCGCGAGGGTCAAGTTTCCTTTCCGCCCACTTTTATAACTTTCGCGAGGGTCAAGTTTAATCATCATGCCGACTGTCCTTTGCAGAGCGTCGTTCCCCATCTCATTATTATTTGTTTATTTTTTTTTATTTTACGTGTTTGCCTCATTAGTTTCTACTGGCGGAGGCGCGCCTATTCCACCCCAGATCGTGATCAATTGGGCGATATTAAGACGCATAAACCAGTGCTTGGACGCATGTGTGCGCATGTATGCTAGGTTTGTGCACCCTCAGAAGCCAGCCCAACCAAAGTGTAATGGAAGGAAGTGTCGCGCTTCTCCCATCTCTGTGTCACCTTGACAACACTTCAGAAATCGAACACTTTATTTTGCCGAAATAAACGGGTTATTGTATGTCAGCGTGTGTTCATTACTGTCAAAATGATTGTCGGAGAACTGTTTGAAACAAACTGAGACAAGACAATAGTCAGATGAAGCCAATTCCAGAGAATATGGAGGGTTTGGAAGAATTTGAATATTCCTGCTGCACAAGACGAGCTCTGTTATAGGGTCCTTTGTCTTGAAGCAAAGAAAGATTTGAGTGCGTGTTATCCCTCGTGTTCTGGTCACAGTTTATTAGTTTAATGAGGAGATCTGCATTAATCGTGCTGACACGGGAGAATGTAAACTTTCAGCAGAACACCTTTGCCACCACACCACCCGACCAAAAAAATTACTACAAAAATATCGGTCGGCATAACCTTTCTTGCAGATTTATGTCCTCTCGGCTTGACACGCATGTGTTGACGGTTTTCCGCTGCATGCTGGGAATTTTGGATTTAGTGTCATACTGGTGAACCGAAGTCTCATCTATTCTCGCTATTGTCTTGAAAATGTTTTCTGGCTGGTGCTAGTTGAGCAACTGTCGACAGAAATTCACTCTCATTTGCATCTGCCCACGTGTCAACAGGTGCGCAACTCACAGGGCACACTCCTGTTGAGTTTGTGGTGAATTCTACTAGCTGTCGTTGGACTGCATTAGCTGAGACAGCTGTCATTTTGGGTGACAGATGTCATACAATTGTCATTTCCGATCCTAGTCAAACCAGAACAAACCAATATCTTCTTTGCCAAGCAGCAAATCAAACAGGTGACAGATTTCACTTACTTGGAGACAGTTTGCCCTCACGAAGGTAATAAAAGCCGGCGTTATGTATAACAAGGTTGAAGAGCACTGATCTAGTGTATTCTCATGTGCCATACGCGGCGTCATTATGTTTTCAATTAGGGAATAGGGACTGAGTGGTCTCGAGGTAAGACGTCCGCTTTGTATGCTGGAGGTCTCGGGTTCAAATCACGGTGGAGACCGGGATCTTTTTTCACGTCGACCAACTGGTATTTTCCCGGATCTCTGGATAGTAGAGACGTGACGCCCAGTGTTGCGCACGTTAAAAGTCCATCGGCAGTTGGAAAATAGTAGGTTTAAAGGCCGCTGCCCAGGCAACATTGAAAATGATGTTAAACATCGACCCCAATCTATTACGAGATCCTCGCCGGGGCTATGGAGTTCGTGCATGGTGCTGAGATTCTCCAACAAATATAGAGAACAGAACACTTATGGATTCAACCGAACAATGGATTAGGAGCAGTGCTCTGTCAAATATACCAGCAGTCCACACCCAAAAGAGTAGTGGTACAGTGGGTTCCAACCCACTGTAACACTCAAGGCAACGAGGAGGCAGACAAACTGGCAAAAAAAAAGGCGCAAGGTTACCAAAACCAGATTCTAGTGTGACCTACGAAGAGTCTAAAATGTTTATTAGAGCCAGATATATGGCCAAATTGGAAACGGAGCATATAGGCTACACACACACACACAGAATGATGCTTATTACCAGTTGAACAGAAGAGAGCAGGTCGTGGTCTTCAGACTCCGCACAGGCCACAACAGACTGAGGATCTCCGTGTTTTTCGTCAATCTCCAATATGCCAAAACGCTAGTCTCACCTCCCTTGAGACCAGTGGACGCTTGTAACTTCTGGTATTGGAAACTATACCGTTTCGCGCTTGAGTTTCTTGAAATGCAAACGCGTTTACCTTTAATTGAAAGCTGCCACCACACAAACCAGTATTTCAAAACTAGCCAAATGCGTTGGTGCACTCTTACTACCAAAAAACGTGTCCTCATCCCTTTATGAGCGAAGAAAGAATAATGGTGATTATGTTCGAGACACCAAAAGTGATTTGATAGAGAGGTTGATCTATATCAATTCCAGATCAATATGACTATAGTAACTGATCTTACTATCATAAACACGAACTGGGGCACAGTACGAACGATAACCGCATTGTGGTCGAAGATGCGTCACAGCAGCTGACAACAGCCTGTGACTCATAGCTAACTGCTTGCGTCAGGGTGGGTGAACTAGAGCTGACCAAGGCTCTTTTCCACTTTGAAGTGGCGACCTTGGAAACATTCTGCACAAGTGCAGTCTGCCTAAGACGACAGGGATCGCAGTAGGAAGGCAAACCTGGTACCAAATAATGCCTCCAGAAACTAGATGTGCCGGACTGAAAAAGCGCAAATATCGCATCCTAGTTGTAAAATACGATACAATGTCCGTTTGAGGTCGAACACAGGAGAGGAAGAAGATGCGAGATGTGTTCAAAATGCATCCTTCCTTCATTTTTTTCGCCGGAACAAATGAGGCATGGTGTTGTCCTTTTTAAGGGAGGTATATGAGACCGTTCAGCGTTGACTGTAGCGAGCAGACGTCGAAAACAATTGAGGAGTGGTGTTGTCAAATTTTGCCAAGAGCTAGGCGATACCCAAGTGGAAACTGTTCGGTAGATTCAACAGGATTTCTGTGAAGATGCCACGAGAATCACACAAATTAAGCAACGGTACAATCGCTTCAAAGATGGTCACATATCAGTGGAGAACGGATCACGTTCCGCTAGGCCCTCAACAAAACGAAATGATGAAGTAATTCACCAAGTGCGGACCTTGGTCTTACAAAACCGTCGTGTCACCATTCGAGAACTAGCAGATGAGGTCTGGATAAGCATTGGTTCGGCACACTCCATTTTGAACGAGGATTTTGCTATGCAGAGAGTGTCCGCGAATTCGTGCCGAAACTGCTAACGATGGAGCAGAAGCAACTCCGTCTGGAAGTCTCACAGGACATGCTAGACTGCGCAAACCGCGACCCCGACTTCCTGAACAATGTGATCACTGGTGATAATATGGTAGCGTAAGACGTTTAGTTGCGTAGTACTTTTCCTATCAAAGATATCTTGGTCACTCGGACCAAAATAAGATATGTGGCAGAGCCTAGGTTTAGATGAGTAGTTTACTTATCTAAAGAGTTACAATATGTATCCACACCACGACACGACTTCACACAGTAAAACTACAATCAGAGGTTTTAAGCACTAGCTTTGATGATTCCTCCAAGGACACGATGTCCAGGCTCTTGCCGCTGCACTCTCCTTATCTGCACACTCAACACACAATCACAAACTCGTCCTCACGATGGCATTACGTACTCAGTCGTCCTGTGCATTCACATATAATCATACCACTTTCAATCAGGTGATCTGTACATTCGCGCACAATCGGTTCACATATGCTGAGACGATCTGTGCATTCATATGTAATTAGATCACGTCACTTATAGTCGGATCACGTACTCACTTGTGGTCACATACTCAGTCGATCTGTACATGCACATATAATCAGAACACACATCGTTCCCAAAGTGTCCTGCACATGCCACACACATTCAGATCTCGTCCTTAGGCGATCTGTACATTCACATACAATAGAATCACTTACAATGAGGCGATCTGTGCATTCACAATTACTTAGATCACTTCACGTATTCACACCAATCTGTACATTCATATGTAATTAGATCACGCATCGTTCACTAGGTGTCCTGCACTTACGACACACATTTAGATCTCTTACTGTTCACAGGGTGTCCAACATAAACACCTATGGAACGACTAGCCAAAACTTGAGATGTATGCTGGTCCAGTCACCCTGCAAACTCCCACTCTCATACTACCGACAGCTTCTCAGCTTTCTTTCCAGACAGTCTCCTGTGTTTATCTTTGCAGAGTATTTTATAGTATCAAGCAACAACATGGCTGTCGAATGGACTTCTGTTGGTTATCTGACTTAACAATCACTCTAATTTGGAACTACCCCAAACTAATTGTTATTGGATGACTATCTCCGAATCCCTGTGCTCTAAATGTCGTAGCCGGTCGTGGTGTCATCTGACTGTCACCAACCACCCTCCACGCCAATTCGGAACGCCTGAGTTGTCAGCTACGAACCCCCACCTCATCTCCAAAACACTCCCCGTGCCAGACAAAGTCTTCCACCTAAACCCCTCGTTTCCTCTGTCGACCAAATGTCGAGACGGTGATTGACCTTGGCACGCATTCGTGCAACTTTTGTTCCTAGAGTTGTCAGTTCAATCTCCCCTGCCCTAAACGTCCATGCTCCAGCTGGAACTGTCACAATATGTCGCGGGTTTATGGGCACTACCGGTAAACGAAGCTACAGTCGTCGCAGTGGAGACATTCAGCATCTCCGAGGCCGAAAAAAAGTGAGGCAGGTGCACATTAATGCCAAAGTTATGTTATCCGTTGTCTTTTACCCCTGTGGAGTTGTGTATCACGATTACGCACCACAAGGGCAAACCATTTCCAAAGAGTGTGGACAACGGGAACTTGGCAGCTCCAAGACAACGCACGCGCCCATTCTTCGCATCTGATTAAGACTTTCTTGGTCAAACACAACCTTCCTCTGTTTCGCCTGGCCCCCTATTCTCCTGACATGGATCCTTGCGATTTTTAGCTGTTCCCTTATCTGAAAATTTTGCTGAAAGGGACCCGATTTGAACCACGAGAAAACATTATGCGAAATGCGATGACCCAGCTGAACTCCATTCCAAAAGAAGCCTTCCTGAAATAACTTCCAACAATGGCGTTACCGCTGGAGAAGTGCGTGGAGTCCGAATGAGAGTAATTAACTTTAAGGGGATTCGGGTTTCAAACCTTCAAGTGAGAAATTGCATTTTCCCTGACATTGTTCGGATACATTTTGAACACACCTCGTAGCCGCGGACCAATCGTAGTGTCTCTACTTTTACGTCACATATTAGGCTGCAGTGGTTCTGTTCTTGATTTTCTTCCACCTAATTTGTAAGCACATCTACAATAGGAACGGCTTCACTTCCAAAAAGTCACAAAATCGTATCCGTGCAACAGATTGATGTGAAAGAAAATCATTAGCTACACGAGTCACAGCTATTAGATAATCCGGCTTTAATAATCTAGTTGACGTTAATGTGTGTCCAGTATGTTGCGGGGGCTAGACAGGCGAGCACCGATTTGTAACACGGTGCTCAATCTGGCATGGCGCAATAAGCGAATAAACATGGTTAGCATAGGGCTGTCTACCTCATCATATATCAGGCAATCAGTTCCCTGTGGAGCAGGTGTCTTCGAAAATTACATGCCTCCAGCTCTGCCTATTTCTTCCCTGTTTCTTTTATTTCGCTATCTCTCTTCTCCGTGTTTGTTTTGGTCGGCCTCTATACTTCTCTTATTCTGGGGATTCCAGAACAGAGCCTGTCTTGTAATTATATCAACTGGTTTCCTTATTATATATCTATCCAATCCACAAAGACAACATCAGTCTCCTGAAAAGGAGAGATCAAAGTACCATTTTCCGACATCACACTCATCACATACAAGTAAAACTTAACAGTCACTTGAACAGAATCCAACCAGAACATACTCCAGAGTGAAGGCTGTTCACACATTCCAACGAAATTGTTAAGCATCATCTTTTTGAATGTCCGACACTTGCCTGTGTTAGCTTCTTCCTCCGATACTAGACAAATGGATCACTTTGTGCAGAACTAAACAACAGATCACAAACACATGTAGATACCATTATATGGCATTGGGCTAAAGTACAGGAGCCCACCACAGGTCGCTGGATCAAAAACCAACCAAACATCCAACGCCACCGTCTCATCCTCACGTGATGTTCCACTGGAATGTGTCTGGTTATTTCCAACAGTTCCAAGTCTGTGATCTTATCATACTAATTCAATACCTCTGTTCTGCGCAGACATTATTTATGGAAGTTTCTTTCTGCCTTTGTGGTTGTTGCTTTTGTTGTTTCAGAGCAATGCAAAAGAACACATTTTACATCGGAGTTGAAGGTTTGTATTTTTGTGTTGGACTTTATTTCCTTTGATATCCATGAGTTCTCCAATGGAATGAAAGCTCCTCTCGCCTTTTGTATTCTTATATTGACATATTTAAATCTACCTCCGACTTTGTCTACATTGCTACCAGGATATATGAATGATTCCACATCATTAGATGGTTCTCTTTTTTCGCCATATGTCAGAATGGCATTCTACCCTTTTCACCATCTGAGTATCATTAGTTGCGTTTATCAGAATAATTCCTTGGTTTTTCTTCTTTGTGTATTGTCGGTCCCAACTTCTGTGATCTACAATCAAGTACACTTATTTTAACAAAGGCATTGGGGCAGAAACTAAATGCATTCGAGAATAAGTGTCTTTGAAAACTGTTGAACATTGATTGGGAGTAATTCATAACTAACAAAACAATTAAAGAAGTCACCAATCAACAATATGTTTCATCACTCATCAGGAAAAAGGCAGTGGTCATACATCGGGCATGTTCTTAGAATGGACAGCAACAGTGTCCCTCTGCAGGCGTTTATGTTGTCACGATCTGGCAACAGGAAAAGAGGAAGACCGAAAGGAACTCTCCGGAGAGCAATCGTCAGAAAGGACTCCATTATGGGCTTGAGCAACATACGTGAACTAAAAAGTGTGTCGTCACATGGGAGAGCACTTGTTTCTGCCTTATGTGCCGTGTATGGTACTGAAAGAATATTGATTGAACGGTTATGCGGCAAAAGAAGATGCAAGACTACCACAACCAGACCCTAGTGTGACCTACGAAGAGTCAAAAAGGCTTATTAGAGCTAGATACATGACCAAATGGGAAACAGAACATACTGGCTACATAAAAAACGATGCCCATTACCAGTTGAACAGAAGAGAGCAGGTCATGGTCTTCAGACTGCGCACAGGCCACAACAGTCTGAGGTACCACCTATTCAACAAATTGAAGATAGGTGGCATTGACGAATGCTCGTGTGGTACCGGGAAAATGACCGCTGAACATTTGCTGCAAAACTGCCCGACATACGAGGATCAGAGAAAGCACATGTGGCCATCACCAGTGGCAACACTAGATAAGCTCTATGGCAGTGTCGGCAGCCTCAGGATGACCGCTCCTTTTTTTGGAAAAATACAGGTTGACGTCTGACAGCGTACGAAGAAGAAGAAGAAGAACGGTTATGCAACAGAAGAGCCAAGTTACAGGCAAAGTTCACAAGTTGTTCTCTCATAGTCCCATTCATTTTAATTTTGTTGGTTGATGTCTTCATAATTCAGGCAGTAGCCAGTCTCTCTTGGTTGTTGTCTTCTTAATTCAGGCAATAGCCAGTCTCTCTTGATTCTTGTCTACTTAATTCAGACAATGGCCAGTCTCCCTTGATTGTTGTCTTCTTAATTCAGGCAATAGCCAGTCTCCCTTGATTGTTGTCTTCTTAATTCAGGCAATAGCCAGTCTCCCTTGATTGTTGTCTTCTTAATTCAGGCAATAGCCAGTCTCCCTTGATTGTTGTCTTCTTAATTCAGGCAATATCCAGTCTCTCTTGATTGTTGTCTACTTAATTCAGACAATAGCCAGTCTCCCTTGATTGTTGTCTTCTTAATTCAGGCAATAGCCAGTCTCCCTTGATTGTTGTCTTCTTAATTCAGGCAATAGAAAGTCTCCCTTGATTGTTGTCTTCATAATCCAGGCAATATCCAGTATTAAAATTGGACTCTTGATTGTTGTCTTCACAATCCAGGAAATAACCATTCTCAAATTGGACTCACAAACTGACCATGTAGATCTCTTACATTTCATATCTTCACACGTTTCTTCTTTTTCTTCTTACTTCTTCGTCATCGTCTTCTTCTTCTGCAGTCGTTTGGCCTGGGACTCTAGATTCTTCAATAAATTCATCGGTATCAAAACTCCACACAGTTTCTACTCAATATCTTCAAACCTTTTATTAATTATTTTTAGCGGCCTTTAGGACACCACATAACGCCAGAGCAACTCCTAGAGAGTGATTCTCTGTCTAATCTGTCACAGTTCACGAATACGATATAATGTGGGGAGTTCAATTTTCACACCTTTTCTACTTTTATTCCGGTTATGGCATCTCTATGCCATGATGCAAGTGTGGCAGTGGGCATGTTATCGTGCATGTCACACGCATAGTCCCACCAGGATGACAGTCGGACATATCGCTGGTTGCGAAATTTTCTCAAACCTGCCATTGATGGCTAATTATGTCCAACGTCTGGTCAGGCAAAGCATACTGACCAAGACCCTCATCTCGTTCCCATGCAGTTCTTCCTCCAAACAATCTGTTTCAAGACAGTCTGACTAACGAGGTGAGGGTATTGACGTGTTCCCCGTAGCAGTGAGTGACATTCAGATGAAGCCAAACTTAGCACAACCACCTAGAGGACCCTGGTTCACTTTCATCAACACGCTCTGGATGTGAGGAAAGTTTCTGCAACCCGTCAACTAACGACCTTTTCAGGACGCACAAAAGAATAAATATTAACCCTTTACAGTCCGTCTCAATTGATAAGATTTGGATCCAAAGACACTAACCGTGTTAACCGGGCTGGACTGTAAAAGGTTAAATATATTAATTGATGGTATTCAACAACAACATCGTTCTAACGTTACCAAGTGACAAGTAATTCCGGATACAGTAATGACCCACATGGGAGTTATCATTGTTATTTATAGTGGGTTGTTGGGTTGATGTTCTGCATACATAATTACTTTTTATAGATCGTTCTGTTTTCTCTGCGCCTGTGTGTGTTGGAGGCTTGAAAGGAGAACAGGGAATAGTAACACTGTAACATGTCTTATGTTACGCAAAATAAGAGCGAAACAGAGCTGCCAAGACCCTTCTACACCTCCACGCGGTGATCCTGGATAACAGGCTGCAGCAGGGCAGACTGGCTAAGGAGAAGGGATCGAAGAGGGAATGCTAACCCGGTACTAAAAAAATGGTTGCTGAAATCGGATGTGTTGGACCGAAAGGTGAAAATATCGCAGTCAAGCTGTAAACTACGACACAGCGCAACCCGTTCTCTGGACTACATTCTGCTACTCAAGCCCTTTTAGGGCTTGTTATCGGGAGATTGAGAATGAACGAAGCCAAGCCAAGCCAATTCATTACATTTTCAGGGACTAGTCTGTAGGGGCTGTGTTCTGTAAGAAACTTCTTCTAGATTCCAGTCTTGTGCACTGCAACCTGGTGTCAAATAATATCGTGCATTGTGTCGTTTTGCCTATTTCTCTCTTTCAATTATGTCTGATGCAACACTTCTTCGTGTCTCAGATGGTGCTACGCCGGTTATGGGGTTATTATTAGTTGCCCATCGCAAGCGATGATGGTCACATCAAAAGATAATGTAACTTGCGCTGAATTTGGATTATAGTGAGGAAGAAACTGCGCTAGTCATCGACCTCACTCTCTGGTCCCGAGCTACATTGCACCAGTGGCAAGACATTAGTCAAGACGACTGGAGACAACTCAGGATACAGGCACTCTGGTCCGGTGAGACCAGGGGTCACTTTAAAACTTGTGGGATTCGATAGTCCACCGTTTCTGTTAATCGCTTTGGGAGGCGAGTGCCGGACCTCTCTTCCACAGCGACTCCAAAAGACTCTGCAGTCTTTCGACAACCAGTGTTACGTGATTATCGGGTATATTTTTTCAGTTAGATTTGATTTTAGGCACCCTATAACTATCCGACCAGTCTCATTTATTGCTGTATCAATAAGTTTGACATGTTTTTGTTCTTCAAACTGTCACCGCGCACTCAGCAACATAGGGCGAGTGCCGATATTCGGTGGACATCTGTCTGTGCTCCTTATGTTGTGCCAGTTGTCAGATGGTATTATTTCCCGCATGTATCCATTTTCTTTACTGGCAGTATTTCACACATGACATTATGCGATTCAACTGTACACCCAGGGGTTTGGCAGCCGTACTGTGTTCCAGCTCATGTCCTTGTCATTTGATCTATAGTTTTCATTTTACCGGTCTGTTTCAGAAGTGGAAATAAGATACTTGGGTTTTTTTCTGGGGACATGGTTAAAAGATGATTTTTGTGGTAATACACGGCAGTGGTGGACAATGGTGCGGAAATGTGGATTTTAAGAAGGATATTGAGAATTTAGTGGACAGAGAAGAAAGCAAAGGTTGAGGTACTGATATCTGCCAGTGTTAACAGAGCGTGCATCAAAATCATCAGGAAAATACAATTACAATTTATGGAACACGTTAACAGAAGAGGAGGAGCGAAAGAATTGGTCCAATGTGGGGGAAATAGCAGGTAGGAGAGGAAGGGGACGACAGAGAAAGATGTACGTGCCAGTCTTAAACAATTGAGCAATATACAACCGCATGAGCAACAATGACCTCAGTAGACTATCAACAGACAGAGAATATTGGAGGGTCGTGATCGCCAATCTCTGTTACAGCCCAGACACACGAGGAAGAAGAAGATACAACAAGATCATTATCTGATTCGCTGACATGGATCAAGATGTTGAGGAGTGGCATGAGCTATTGTGGTCAAAGACCCAGAGTTGCCAAGACGCTTCTCCGCCTCCACATGGTATTCCTGGATTGGCACTACGGATCTTTGTACCTGCGACACAGCCCTCATAACAACTGAACACATGGTGCAGTCCTGCCCATCGTATACCGATAAAAGAAGTAGCATTTGGCAACAGCCAGTGTCCTTCCACGAGAAGCTGTGCGGAAGTGCACTGAACCTCAACTCGACTGCAGCCTTCGTTAGAGTCATTGAAGTCAAGGTCTGAAGATGTACGAGGTAGAAGAAGAAGGACAACTGTCTGCAACAGAACGGACTGGCTAAGGCGAAGAGGAAAGGATAACTCGGCACCCACATTTTCCATACTGAAGTCGGATGTGTCGTACTGAAAGGTCCGGACTGAGAGATCAGTCAAGCTGTAAACTATGACACAACGCACTCCGTTCTCCGGATTACATCCTGTTGCTTGCAAAGCCATTGTTATGGCTCGGTAGCGGGAGTCTGAGAACGAACGACGACGAAAAAGATTGACTGACCCTGGTGAAAGTGCTGACCTCCTGCCTTCTCGTCCACTGTCCCCGTCTGTCAACACCCGGTAAAGTTTTATCAACGTTCTCCTAATGTTTAGACAACAAAATACGGACGCGTCATCACAGGTCAACATAGACAAGCATGCTTGAGTGTGTACGCGTCTACTAGGAGTGTCGCGTTATTTAAATAGCATAGGTTAGCAGGTGGTACCCTGTTGAGACGTGTGTGTATGTCGTTAATTCTATTTCAGTTCAGATCTAGTCTTTCTTTGACGACACCCATGACCTTCAACCACAGACGTAGTAAATTTTTCTTTATATCAGGGTGGGCAAAGGGAAATACCCGACACGATACACGCATGTCGAAATAAACGGAACGAACGTGATATGTCT
Organism: Ariolimax columbianus; assembly: GCA_036924085.1. Classification (NCBI taxonomy): domain Eukaryota; kingdom Metazoa; phylum Mollusca; class Gastropoda; order Stylommatophora; family Arionidae; genus Ariolimax; species Ariolimax columbianus. The sequence goes on from JAVGWX010000003.1 coordinate 88,915,949, forward strand.
ATTAATAAATGTGGGTCTCACGACAGCACCTGCCGTCTGGGGTGAAGATTACTCTGCATGTACTAACCCCCAGCCCATGTGATATGTAGTGGTCAGCTCCCTTCCTTGCTGTTTTTAACCTTCCATAACTCATACGTCAGGCACCCATTTACAGCTGGGTTGACTGGAGGAGCGGTCGTACCCGGCACGAACCACGTTCCGGATATTTTTTCTGTCCATCTGTGGTTTCGAACCCTGGTGCGATTTAATCATAGTATAGCAAGCCAGCTCACTGTCGACTAGGCCACATGCTCCACGCCTATTAATACCAACAGATAACAAGAAAGAAACAGGAAAAACACACCACTGCGGTTCCTATTACCTTAGCAAGGATACACTAGTGTTGCCAGTTTCCAGGGCCGCCGCTTGGAGGCCGATATAGGGTTCGCTGGCCCTGATGCAAGCAGCCAGCTATGAAGAGCTGGCTGATATCGGGTCATTCACTGTGTTGGCATCTTCGACCCCATATAGCCCTATTCTATTTCGAGGTTTGGAAAGCGGTGGTCAACTAAAGCAATTCGGTCTGAGACAGTGGTTTCAAATTCAATTCACGCTTGATGTCTGTGTCACGGCAAGGTAATAGATCTCGCACGCAGTCACTCTAATTGGACCAAGGCCTGCATGCAGTTTATTTTATCCAAGGGTGACATAAGGTCACTAAATTACCATGAAACCACATGAATTCATGTTAATTCATTTTCCACAGGAAGGCATTTTAATGGGTAATTTTTCAGAGATGTTAATGAGTCGTTTCCCACAGGATGCCATGTTAATGGGTCCTTTTTTCCTTACAGGAAGCCAAGTTAATGGGCCCTTTTTCAAAGGAAGTCGTGTTAATATCGTTTATGTCGCATATTGCCAGTTATTGGCATAAGGGTCAGCCAAAATTAAGTTTATGGTCAAGGACCACGAGAAACAAAATTGATGGATCATTTTCGTCACTAAATCAAGTTAATTGATCGCCGGTCGCATGGGGTCAAGTTATGACTCAAGTACCCATGAAGTCATGTTAATGTTCTAAGTGCCGCGTGAGGTCACGAAAAGGGCCTACGTGCAACGTTAAATCGTGTAAATAATTAAAGGCCTCATGCAGATAAGTTATTTCATCAAAGTTCCACATTCAAACAATTTTGATTGCTCACACCTTCCTATTTGAACTCTTGGTCGGGAGTAATCGATATGACCACTACTCCATACTGTCAATATTGTAAGAAGCGATCTAAGTAGGGTTGTTGATAGAGCCGGCAATCTCATCATGTGCAACTAAGTTCCCCAAATACCACTTCTACAAAACATATCCGGCCATGTTGACGCAGGCTACCAGTTAGTGGCATGACGTAATCGCCCCTCATCTACCATGGGCTGTAGAGGTCTTCTACCATGCAGTGTAGACATCTTTTACCATGTGATGTAGAGGTATTATACCATGGTATGTAGAGATCTTTTACCATGGGATGTAGAGATCTTTTATTATGGGATGTAGAGATCTTCTACCGTGGGATGTGGAGGTCTTGTCCCATGGGCTGTAGAGGTATTCTACCATGGGCTGTATAGGTATTCTACCATGGGCTGTAGAGGTCTTCTACCATGCAGTGTAGAGGTCTTCTACCATGCAGTGTAGTGGTCTTCTACCATGCAGTGTAGTGGTCTTCTACCATGGGCTGTAGAGATCTTCTACCATTGGATGTAGAGGTATTATACCATGGGATGTAGAGGTCTTCTACCATGGGCTGTAGAGGTATTCTACCTTTGGATTTAAAGGTTGTATTTTCTATTCAATGGTGCTTATAGTTTCTTCAGCACGATCTTCAATCTTGTTTTTCCCCTACGCACAATTCTCACCATATGTCAACACTTCATGCTTCAGACTGAAAATATAACACACTTTCCCCCAGCAGTTGGACGTGTTAGTGATCGATCGACGCAACGGACCGTAGACGCCTACGCGAACATTATTATTATTCCCCCATGCTCACCTTGAAACACTAAAACTCTCCTTATGGGCACGGGTGACTCCCAAATGCTAGAATTCTCCTGTTACAAGGCCAGTAGTTCCGCATCATGTTTAGCCTGTTCAGAAAACTTGTATTGCCCTATAACGAGAAAGAACCAGGTCAATCTTCTTCTTTGCGCTCCGGGATACCAAGGGAGCCACTGCAAACCCGCCACGGGAGATATTTCGTCAAGGATAAAGCACTCAGTCACTGGTAAATGCGAGAACAACAGGACGATTAGCCATCCCCAAGTCCAGCTCCTTTAAATCGTCAGTTTGGTTCAGTCGAAGAATCAACGTCATTGCACACAGTTTAACTCATGTGCTCCTGTCCCTTTCCGTATGTTTATGGAGACTCTCCGCACAATCCTCGAACTCCGTTCCTCGCCTGCGAGGATCTCGTAAAAGATTGGGTAGATTGTTAACATCATTTTCAATTTTGCCCGGGCAACAGCCGTTAATCCTTCTCTTTTCGATTTCAAACTGCAAGGGATTTTCAACGTGCGCGACACAGAACCTGTGTATCCGATCTCTACAACCCAGAGATCAGGGGAAATACCAGAAAGTCCACGTGAAAAAATCCCGTCTCCACCGTGATTTGAACCCGCGACCTCCAGAACCAGAGGCCGACGTTTTGCCTCGAGACCACTCAGTCCCCAATCGACTCTTATAACATGCCTTGTAGGGTACAGTGTTACATTATTTGATTCCTTTTGCGCTCCAGTAACGCACAGATGTGACACAAGCATTCTGTAAGAAGATCATTTGTAATGATGGCCCCCGCTATAATTGGAAATGGTTGGTTAAGTGACACTTCGATTAGTACGGAATGCCTGCAATCTAGTGATAATTGTCCGCACGCTTGTGATTTATTGCAATACACTTTAGTATACTTCTTCTTTTTCTTCGTTCGCTCTCAATTTCCCGCTACCTAGCCCCGAAAAAGGCTTTGCAAGTAAGAGGATGAAGTCCGGAGAACGGAGTGCGTTGTGTCGTAGTTTACAGCTTGACTGCGATATTTGCACCTTTCGATTCTACCAGCATGCATGTTTGATTAACGGGTTGCCTTCCCTTTTTGATCCCTTCTGCTTAGCCAGTCTGCTGTGTTGCAGCCTGTTATCTAGGATCACATCGTGGAGGCGTAGGAGGGTATTTGCAGCTCTGATTCGCAGGCCCTGACGCTAGCAGTCAGCTATGGGTCGCTGGCCCTGACGCTAGCAGTCAGCTATGGGTCGCAGGCCCTGACGCTAGCAGTCAACTATGGGTCGCAGGCCCTGACGCTAGCAGTCAGCTATGGGTCGCAGGCCCTGACGCTAGCAGTCAGCTATGGGTCGCAGGCCCTGACGCTAGCAGTCAGCTATGGGTCGCAGGCCCTGACGCTAGCAGTCAGCTATGGGTCGCTGGCGGCTGCAGCTCGTGCGTCTTGATCCAATTTAAGTATACAATGTGAGTAGAAAAAAAGGAGCAATACAAATTCATCATATAGTGATTATAATTTTCTGCTGCCGTCAAACAACCGAAAATAGGGACCAAGATGCTGAGCAGCGCATGAGCTGCAGTGGCCAGTTATAGCTGACTGTGACTGCTAGCGTCAGGTGCAGCGAAACAGAACTGCCAAGACCCCTCTACACCTCCACTTGGTGATCCTGGATAACTGGCTGCAGCAGGGCAGACTGGCTAAGGCGAAGGGATCGAAGAGAGAATGCTAACCCGTTACTCAAAAAATGCTTCCTGAAGTCGGATGTGTCTGACCGAAAGGTGCACATATCGCAGTCAATCTGTAAACTACGACACAACGCATTCCGTTCTCTGGACTACATTCTGATACTTAAGCCCTTTTAGGGTTTGGTAGCCGGAGATTGAGAACGAACGAAGCTAAGCCATATAGTGATTATTAGTTGACGAAATTTAATGCAAATTCGTACAGTTATGCATAGTTAGCGGGCAAAGACGTTGGTGATTTCATGATGTGGTGAACGTTTCTTCCTGCTACTGAATGGCAAGTCCTCACACGCTTGCACTATTGACCCAGTGTCACGCCGATTGTGGGATGATGGTGTTCATTACAAGCGTCCAGAATTCGTTGTTTTATCTCAGTGACTTCTCTTGTGTTCAGGATACACTTTAAAAAAAAACAACCCAGTTATGCCTAAGTCAAAATGACTTAGGTCACGTCGGGACTGTTCGATGTCTAAACTGTTGTTGAAACAAAAGCAGTAGTCTCACGTTCAAGGAACGAATCGCGTTTTTTTTTGTTGCCTACTTGAGGCATGAGGGTTTAATATCGACGTCACCCAAAAACAACACGAACGTGCCAATTAAAAAAGAAAGGGAACAACTACAAATGTACGAATTATCATAACATTTCTTCAAGTAATAGCCATTTTATAATAAATATATGTTGACTCGTTTTTTTCCTACTTTTCCCCAACATACAAATTAATTGGCAATGTTCATAAGTAAAGCTACACAAAAAAATCAACCAATTCAGCACGGCTAGTAAATATAGTCGATCAATTGCACACTAGCATACAGAAACGTTCGGTTTATGCCCACAGCTGCGATCAGTGAAAAAAAAAAAAGACAGTTATTGTTGTATTCAAACAGGATTTCTCGCTAAACACACCCGAGACCTTTTGTGGGACTATTGAAACTCGCGGAAGCCTGTTTGAGAATTGAATGGGTCTCAAACTCACAGTTCATCTACTCATATCTCGCGGTCAAGTTCACCGAATCATATTTCACGGCCTTGTTCGCCAAGTCATACCCCGTGCCCTGGTTTGCCGAGTCATATCTCGTATCCTGGTTTGCCAAGTTATATCTCACGGCACTGTTCACCAGGTCATATCTCGTGCCCTGGTTTGCCAAGTCATATCTCGCATTCTGGTTTGCCAAGTCATATCGCGAGACCTGTTTCAACAAGTTAGTCACGTCTCATAGACCTGTTCTAAGTCGTTCTTCACGGCTCTGTTCACCAAGTCATATCTCACGGACCGTTCACCAAGTCATATCTCGCGGCTCTGATCACCAAGTCATATCTCACGGCCCTGTCCACCAAGTCATATCTCACGGCCCTGTTCACCAAGTCATATTTCATGGACCGGTTCACCAAGTCATATCTCACGGCTCTGATCACCAAGTCATATCTCACAGCCCTGTTCACCAAGTCATATCTCACGAACCTTTTCACCAAGTCATATCTCACGAACCTTTTCACCAAGTCATATTTCACGGCCCTGTTCATCAAATCATATCTCACGGCCCTGTTCAACAAGTCATACCTCACGGACCTTTTCACGAAGTCATATCTCTTGGCACTCAGCGTTATTGGATCACAAAATTAAATAAGAGATACCCTTCTCCGTCCTTCACCACCAGCCATTCAGCCAATGACTCCAGCAGCGTCGCGTCTGTGACTCTTTAACAGGCAGCTTGCGCTTAACTGTATTCTGTGCTTGGGGGCCAAGTCTGCATTTGTTTGGGACTACTACCATAGCATTTGGTTGTCTACGTGCTACCTGTAAGACACAACACTAGGGCTATACCTAATTAAGAGACAACAAACCGAATGGTTCGGCCACTTGACACGCCAAACACCACATTGTACCTCTCAGAAAGCTTTGCTAAACATTACAATGAATGCTTAGCCAAGGGCCGACTACGCAATAGATGGATAGCAGAAATAACGGAAGCAGTAAAACTCCCCATGTACGAAGCACTTACTAGAGCCCGGTCATGAAACCTCTTCATAAACTGACACTGAAAGGCACAAACAAGACATCAGAGGGGAAAGAAGGAAGGGAAATTGGCTTACTGGATTATCGTACCTGTCCTACCAGATTGAAATAAGTAATATTAAAGATCAAGGTAAGTAAAGTAAAGTAACCCATAGCGTTACTGCCGTAGGGGTGTGAGGTGTTAGCGATCTTACATTTCAAAGGCTTGGCTATATGAGGACGGTAGCCATCTCCTCTCCCTCGCCGGTTTTACATCCCGGACTGAATCAGTAGCCATTTAAGGCTGGGTCGACCCGGGAGCCATTGCGGTCTGAAAAAACATTTCCGCATCAACTGGGGAATGAACCCAGGACCACTCAGATGCGAAGCCAGCGCGCTAACCACTGCGCTAAGCGGCTCCCAAGATCAATGTAGGCCACAACAAACACTGAAGTCGGGGATGAGGTGTTAGAGACTTCATAGAACGAGGTCACAGCTTGATTATGAAGTAGAGTGACCAGTTCCTTTTCTTTAAATCCCATCCTTCTCGAACAGTAAGCGGGATCAAGATGCTGAGCAGCACATGAGCTGCAGTGGTCAGCGACCCATAGCTGACTGCTAGCGTCAGGGCCAGTGAACCATAGCTGCCAAGACCCTTCTACACTTCCACGCGGTGATCCTGGATAACAGGCTGCAGCAGGGCAGACTGGTTAAGGAGAAGGGATCGAAGAGGGAATGCTAACCCAGTATTAAAAAAATGCTTGCTGAAGTCGGATGTGTTGGACCAAAATGTGCAAATATCTCAGCCAAGCTGTAAACTACAACACAGCGCATTCCGTTCTCTGGACTACATTCTGTTACTTAAGCCCTTTCAGTGTTTGGTAGTGGAAGATTGAGAATGAACGAAGACAAGCCAAGCCATATGATCATTGGGCTATCAGACTTGTTAGTATGCGATTCTCAAGGTTTTTGTGTGTTTGACATTCATTGTTGTCATCTCACACATAGGGTATCTGACTTGTTAGTATGCAGCCCCCAAGGTTTGTTGAAGTTTGAGACTGATTGTCTTCATCTGGCCATTTGTCTATACGGTCCTTAAAATTGGTTTGTGTGTGACACCCATTGTTTTCACGCGGCTTTTGAGATATGTGACTAATTATTATGCGGCCCTCAACGTTAGTGTGTGTTTGAGACTCATTGACTTCACGTGACCCTTGAGCTATGTGACTATACGGCCCTCCCCGTTGGTTTGTG